>JAKZAP010000003.1:986688-1192623 GCA_023053575.1 Branchinecta lynchi | reverse complement strand
CCTGCACAGGCTACCTGCGCTACCTGAATTAAAAGGAGGCGGAAAACATATGGTGGCGGAAAACCGCGGTGGCGGTGGAACACTGCTATCACGCTGGTCTATTTAGGACCGCACTACGTAAGAAAACACAAAAGCCAAGGATCGACGACGCCGTATCATTGTTCACCAGTCTCAGGAAGGATTTCACCTTATATGTCGTTCATGAAGCTTATGCCCGGGCCACATTCAGTCACAATATGTCCTGTACATAATTTGGTTCGTTAATATGATTATTACCCACTCTTACGTTTCATCCTGGCCACACCTGGAACGAAGAAATTCAAGATATATTACCACTATCATCACTCAAAGGTAAACAGAACTGATTAAAATCAGCGACTATGGTCTGTGATTGGTCCAAACACTCCAGAGATACGTTTCAAAATGGCGAAGATTGATTTTTCCATAATCTTGCGTTTTCAGCGTCTTTTCTTCCCAATTTGGACCGTAAGACGGCCTTATTACCGGCGTTATTACTAGTGTGACTATAGTGGGGCCAGGGTCAGGGCATTAGTTAGAGAGTTATCCAGAACTGGCAAACTCCCCTAACTGTATGCGAAATCCTGACTTTCTCGGAGTCGAGGATTGGCGTTTTGCTCAGGCGCGGTTTTAACCAGTCAGGGTTATAATACATAGATGGCACTTTACAACTTGTGCCGTGACGAATAAACCAGAAACAGTTTTTTCGAGCCTATTCCTTCAGCCCAACTGCTGACTGCGAATCATATTTGATAGTGCAAAACGGATACGTCAGCTGAATTTTATTGGAGCTATATAAGGTTTGAAGCCAAGCTGACCATTCATTACGAAAGAAATAGAAAACCGTGATTTTCGGGTTTTTTTATTATCCCTCGCACATCATCCTAGAGGGATAATTAGCTGATCAAGAAAAAAAAACTCGAAAATCACTGGTTTTCTATTTTTTTCTTTATTGGAGCTATATTTCCTTGACAAGGGTCTTTCAGGATCAAAACCGCTCAATATGGAAAAACGAACTTGTGATAACCACAACAATAATAAAATATTAATAATATATTAATATTTGGAGTCCTAGACTTCAAAATTATATTCGAAAAATCTGTTTCTTTTTTATTGGTCACGGTACAAGTCCCTTGTGTCAAGTGCCATCTATGTATTATTATTGATTTCCGTGACATGGGGTTGTAAACTAGCCCCTCGGTAGCTCAAATGATAAGAACGCCTGCCTTGTAAGCAGAGGGTCCTGGGTTCAAATCCCGGCTGAGGAGCATTTTATGGCAATTGCCTTCCGGCCAAGTGCCATATACCGATCACTTTTCCATCGGTCGGTCGGTCGGTTAGTCCGGTGATCGAGAGTTAGAGTACTTCCAGATGTGCTAGGACGATGAAACTTGGCAGGCATATTAGGGACACAACGGAATTAACTTGGAAATAGTCACTTGCCTGATCCGACCATCGTGGGTGGAGGGAGGGGAGCCGGAATCTGGAATTTAGTGACATGCATTACTTTTTAACGGGTGATCCGATCTTAATGAAACTTGATATTTGGAAAGACGGTATGTCTCAGACGTCCCATTTCGGACCGAATCCGATAAATGCGGGGGGGGGGGGGGGGAGTCGAAGGGGGTAACCGGAAATCATGTGAAACGCTTAGAGTGGAGCGATCGGGATGAAACTTGGTGGAAGAACAAGCACAAGCCCTACTTCCATCATGGACAGAACGAACCGGATTCGTGCACTGTGGGGGAGAGTTGGGGGGGGTCCGGAATTCTGGTGATCAGGAAACTTGGTAGGCAAGTCAAGGATCCGACTAGATCAACCTGGAAATAGTCAACTTCCCGATCCGACCACCGTGGGGGAGTGGAGGGAGGGGGAATCCGGAATCTTGAGGAATTTAATGATTTTGAAAACGGGTCATCCGATCTTAACGAAACTTGGTCTTTATAAAGACCATGTGTTTCGGATGTCCCATTTCAAGTCCGGACCGGATCCGATGAATGTGGAGGGGCGGAAATCTTGTGACGTGCTTAGAGTGGAGCGATTGGGATGAAACTTGGTAGGAAGAACAAGGACAAGAGCTAGATACATCAGTGACAAAACCGGACCGGAATCTGGCACTGTAAGGGGAGCTGGGGGGAGGGTCCGGAATACCGCTGATCGCGAATTAAGGTACTTCCAGATGTGCTAGGGCGATGAAACTTGGCTTGAACATTAGAAACTTGACAAGGTTGGCTTAGAAATTGTCAGATCCCGCCATCCCTTAAAGTATTAATCCTAACCTTAAAGTACTAATCCTAACCACAAAGTACAAAAAATACAAAACTTGTACAAAAATACAAAGTACAAAAACTTGTACAATATAGTTGTGTTGTTTTGGTGAAGTAAAAATATCTGAATCTGAATCTGAAGCAAATTATACATTTTAACTCTAGGTTTTGCTCAAAAATAAAAATTAGACCCTTAAAGTGCGTTTCTTAACCGAAAAGTAAATAAACAATACCAAACGACATATATTCATGATTCACAAGGGCCCGTGATCATTTTTGACCCAAGGGTTTTGCTTACAAGAGAATTTCTTAAAGTACAAACAATAATTTTGAGCAAAATATTCCTACTTTCATCCTCTGACCCAGCCTTGCAAGTGCCATATGAGCTTTCAGCTCTTGTTATCTTTCAGTTCACTACTTATAAGACAGTCACGGTTATTGTCTGTCGCGTTATTGACGTGTTCGTTTTTGTGATGGCTCGGTTTTTTTTTCGAGGCATTGACTGGATGTCCACAATCTTTTGCATGGGATCAGAATCAGAATCGTTTATTTACAGAAGCTATCATCGTCAAGACGAGAACTCAACTAAATGGCGCTCTGGTTCTTACAAATTCAAAGAGGACACAAATAAGAACAGAAACTTCAGCACTTATTAAACCCTGACATGTATATTTTCTTTGACTCTTTGACTGAACCTGAAGCACAATGGGCACTAACTATGCTCTAATTCTTATAAAATGATTCACACATACAAATTCCTGACTTCCATTTGAGAGCGCCTCAAAATAAGCCGTTTTCTTGTTATCGTTTGTCATTACCTCTTCGGCGTCTCGGCGAGATGATTTCAAAGCATGGTATTGCAAGGCGCGGAAATTCAAATCTGCCGGCCATGTACGAAAATCAATCATTTTGATGAGCTCAGTGATGAGAGTGACATGGTTGCTAAAATAAACCGTCTCTAGCTGTCAGATTGCTCTAATGTTGTCAGATGAAACTTCTATTGTTTGTAGGTTCGAAGAAAAATTTTGTTTTCAGGATGTAAAGTTACAATACTGCCAAAAATGTACAAATATAACCGATTTGCTTGCAGCTGGTTCCAGAGCTTACAAGGAATTCTCACTTAATACCGTTAATATGAATTAACGGTATTAAGTTTTAACAATACAGTTGTCAACAATACAAATGATCCGGAGTATATATATTAACGAATGGACAAGAAAAAAGAAACTCCTCTTATATTTGTCGAGGCTAGTAAATCTGAGTATAGTCAGCAAAAAATGCCGTAACGTTCTATTAGCGAAAATAGGTTGTTCAGGAATCTGCTGATTTCTGATGTAACATTGTATTCTAGGGGGTGGTAATTGTTTGTTGTTATTGGTATTGTTTGATATGTCCATTGAACTTGAAGTTTGCTGAACAGCTGAAGTTTTTTTTATTTCTTGCTTCTAATGTTGGCACACAATCTACTCGCCCTGCCGCCGTCTTCACGTGCCAGGCGTCCCAGTCGGTGAATAACCCTGTTACAAAGGAGGTTTCATGTTGCTAAACGTGGAAGCAGCCAGCACAAAACCCATAATTTTCCTGCATTTTCCAATTGTCACTGAACTCAAAATTACCGTATAAGCGACTGTAATAGCCAGGTAGGTTTCACCGAAAGGGCTGGCTGGCCCAGTTCAATTACAGATAGTTTAACGGTTCGGCAGGCTAAGACGACAGCAGGAAGTTGTGACAGCGAACCGGCAAATAGAAGATGCTCCGTAAATGTCGTAAATGTTTCCGGTAGCTTAGTACATTCTTTTGGCGCGCAATTCAGGTTTACTCTTTATCAGGCCATTTTCTCGGGTTCAGTTACCTAAAACAGGCCGTGCTTTAACTTGAAAGAAGCAAAGTAATAGCTTCCCTTCAAGGAGGTTGACCCCCCCCCCCCGAAACATACAAAAATAATCATTTTTTATATATTTCCCTCTGATTTATGTCTTTTTTGTACTTTTGTCCGATCCGCAGGCAACCCCCCCCCCCGAACAAAAATTCTGGATACGGGCCTGCTTCCCTTGTCCTGGTATCCTCATGTTTGCATGGTATTCGGGGTCTACGAAAAAGCCTATCAAAGCCATTTTTTCGGCATTGGCACCCTGAATAATGCTGCATTTTTACTCAGAAGAAAAATAGACAATTTCCACATAAACACTGACACGGAGGCGAAGGCATTACTAGCCAAAATATTTTTTTTTTTTGGGGGGGGGGGCAATGTATTTACCGACTGGCTGGTCATTTTTATCGACTGTTTTTGCAGATAAAAACGATTATTAATGAGGAAAAATTACTTTGTTGACGAAAAATCGGCTGATTTTAAGATAAACTACTATTTTTAAGAAAAAATCGACTGTTTTTACGACAAACGACTGTTTACAAAAAAAAATCGACTGTTTCAAAGAAAAAATTCACTGTTTTTATGAAAAATCGCGGCGCTTCGTGCCGAGTCGATTTGAGGGGGGGGGGGGTCCTAGTTGTGACGCCCCTGCATGAAGGTACACAGTATCATCTTACAAAATTTTATATTGAATTTAAATACAACTTGTGTTTCGAAGAATCTAGCCAATAAATACAAGTATATTGACGGGTCTAGTGTATGTTATATACAATTTCTTCGTGTTACAGTGTTAATTTGGTGAGGTACTTACGACTACTTATGGAGAACACCATCTTGTTCTTTTTGTTCAAACAATGTTTCAAAGTCAGCTTGGGCTCAAAGAATATTTATTGTTCTTTTTGGTCCTATCAGTCCTCGGCCCCTTCGAATGTCCCCAGCCTGTTCCCGGGACAAGTAGCATGCCATTTTTATTTTATTTTTTGATGGCCTTTCAGGCCAATAATAAATTCCTTTCTAAAATTTATGTCAATAGAAAGACGTGAAAAGACCGCTTCTGATAGGGCATGTGCAATACCTTCCCCCCATTATTTGCTCATGTGATTTTTAGCTGATTTTCAATTCTTTTGAATGATTTATAAATGACAGTTTCAGGTGTTTGTTTTGTACGGAGCACATGGTTACTATCTCAACAATGAATTGCATCCTTTCCGCGTGTCTGTCTGTAATTAGCAGTAGCTAGTAGCCGCCTCTGAGGAAATAAACAAAAAACAGGGGTCTCCAACTTATCCACTATTTCCCAGTAAACGGTAGAATTATTAACGGTGTTATGCCCTCAAGCGAGCAGTGAAGAGTCATTACAAACAATATGTTTATTGGTTGAGTTAAGTGATGTTCTCTTCCCGATATTTTTTTGCCAGTTTTTCTAATTTTTTCACCTTTTCCGAATTTCCGTTCGGTTTTGTTTCGTCTCTTTTGTTACTTTTTATATTTTTAAATCAAAACCACAGTTGTTTTTTTCTATTCTCTTTTGCTTTTCTTAATAAAATCCAGTTAATCTGTTAATACCCTATTTTTTCTGATTATTAGTTAGTGTAACTCCAGGGCCCAAGCGCCAAGCAATGGCAATGGCTATGAAAGAGGAAAAGTGTTTGATCCTTTGTTTATATCTGTCTCCGAGTCAGCTTCGGCTGAAAGATTCTTTAAGCACGTTCTTATGCTTTCTTGGCAGGTTGCTTATATCGATGGTCTTTTTTTAAATATAGATAATTGAAAATAAGTGAAACTCGGTATTTCTTTTTTCTATGTTTATTTTTTCATTTTGTGCATTTACTCTGTTATTGAACGCTTATTGTAATTTTTACGTTTTCTTTCTGTATTCTGCGCTATTTCACTTTTCTTGTTTAGTGTGTAATGAATTTCATCATCTTCCAGTATCCAAGTGATTTCGCAAAATAAAGACTTGGTCAATTTCTTGGTAAATAAACTAAATAATTCCCTCTGATCTGTGTCTTTTTTGTACTTTTTTGTGCAACCCGCAGGCAAACCCCCCCCCCCCCCCGAAATAAATTCCTGGATACGGGCCTGGCTGTAGGCTATCATTGATGTTCAAACCGCGGAAGATAATTTTTAAGATTGCTTTAACAGTTTAACTGAAAAGGCAGTTTATTTTGCATTGAACAGATAGATAGATTTTTAATGAAGCCCTTGGTCCATGAACAGAAAACAAAATAAAACAGTAGTTCATTTTTTATATTTTTATCAACAACTTTTATTAAAAAAAAAAAAAACATTAAATACACTGAATTATTTTGACTCATCAAAGGGATTTTGTATTTTTGTACACGTGGCTCTATTAATAACGTTTCAGAATATGCGCTGCTTGCACGACAACCCAAACCTTCATCCAGACGTGGAGAAATTAATTTCAACAAAAGATGACGCAACCCCTCTGAAGGGAGTAGGAACGTAACGATAAGATATTTATTGTTGTTATTTGTGTTATTTTTTGCAATGGCTTACCATTATATTTGATAGTGCAAAACGGATACGTTAGCTAAATTTTATTAGAGCTATATTTCGGTCCTTCTTGGCAAGGGTCCTCTTCAGGCTCAAAGCCGCTCAGGTTGGAAATACGAACTTGTGGGAAAACCAGATCAAAATAACACTAGGGAGTATCGCCAAGACTTGACAAAATTGACACTCTCGAATAGCAGCGATACTAGCACCACTAGCTATAGAGAACGTCCCTAATGAAACTCATTCAGTCGTTCACCGGCACTGGCTGTGTTAACCTCATATCCTGAACGTAGCAAAAAAATGATACAGTCTCCACTGTTTCCTTGGTATGTACAGACCGCACCTTTGCTTTACCAGAAATTTCTAAACCCGCAAGTTTGTCTCGCTTTAAATGCGGCAAGCGCAGTGGGCGGAGCTACCGAGTATGACCCTTTCGCAAAGCATGGAAAGCATAGGTCTTGGCGGTACTCCCTAGTGTTATTTTGCTTTGGGGAAAACAAATTAAAGATTCTAGCTTAGCATTAAATATTTGACTTCGTGAATTCCTTTGTGAGAGTTCCTTGGAGTTAAAAAGGTTGCTGTGATTTCATTTTGGACACGGCTGTTGTTGTTGCAGCTCGATTGGGTCGTTGATCGGTAAAGATTTTTCTGCATTTGAGTTTACTTTCGATTAGTACTTACCACTGTAGTTGCTTAATATTATAAGCATTGAGGGACAAGCTCATAGATGTACCATATATCCAAAAGAATTAGTTAATTCGATGAAATCGATTATCGGACAGACGCGGACAGACAAAGTAACGCATTTTGTGTGGTTTTCAGGCTTATTTAAGTGAAGGGTAACTAGACTGTCGGATCTCAGTCCTCCTCGGTTAAACTTCAACAAAACGGATAGAGCTGCTAATCCCTGCAGAATATAAGGTCGTTAGGGTGTTTACGTTAACGTTGTCCAGACCTGGTGAGTTTTCGGCTATCAGAAAATGAAAGACGAAAAACAGAAGTGGCTAATCGACAGGACAAGCCCACGAATAGCCACATTGGTAGCCGTGGAAACAAGTTGGGATGATATTGTCGGTGATAGCGTCGACGGCATGAATAATGATATGTCGTTTCCTATGATATGTCGATCTTGACTGGAAAGTCTACTTTTTTATGCTATAATTCAAAATACAAAAGTAAATCGGTTTTGAAGTATAGAATAATGAAGATGAATAGAGGAAAATTGTTCATAGAAAATTGATGATTTTAAATTTTTTAGAAGTAAGATTTAATGAATTTAATGAAGTTACGTTTGACTGTAATGTTTTTTGGGATTCCAAATTGTAATTGGAGGGATCTGGGAGGGATACATATGACTTCGTTAAAGTTGTTCATCTGTCTGTCCGTCCTTAAGCACCATAACTCTCGAAGGGAATGAGATTTTTTTTCAAACTTGTTATGAAGGTCTTTGGGTCAAGGAACAGGTCGAATTCGTAGATGGGCTCCGTAGATCGATATTTAGGGGTGGGGTTCAAATTATGGGGTCAACAAAATATTTTGAAAAGCTAATGAGATTCAGGGGTAAACAGACATGCTGAATCCGTATATGCAAATTATTTCCTACACGGACATATAGTTTGCGCGGAATCCGGCCAGAACCGGAAATTTGTTAAAAGTAAAGATTTTACTTGACGTTGAATTAGAGGTTTCGTACAGCAGTAAGGAGACATGCTGAATCAGTAAATGCAAATTATTGGCTCCCCGGATATACGATTTACCTGGAATCTGGCCAAAACCAAAAATTTGCTGAAGTAACAGTTTTATCTGAAGTTGAGCCGTTTGGCCGTCATTTTTCGATAGAACACCACACGGGTGAAACCGCAAATTTAAAAAAAAAATATTTGTTTATCTGAAGTTGATTATGTGCGGTGTAGGGATAAGAAAACTGAATTCCTAAGTAAGCCGAATTCCTTCTGGAGCTTCAGTTTTTGCAAGACAAGTAGCTAGCCTGGCATCCGGCCGAAACAGGAAATTTGGCAGAAATAAGGCAGGAAGTTTTGATCAATTTCGACAAAGCAGATACGACGTAGGGTATAGGGGTATTCACACATGCCGATAAATATTCCTTCAGCCCAAGCTGACTGCGAATAATCTTTGACGGAGCAAAACGGATCCAAAACGTCCATCCAAAACGGATGTAGCTGAGTTTATCCGTTTTACTCCGTCAAATAAGAATCCATATCTGATGATTACTGTTGATCTTCTCAGATGATTACCATTCGCCTTAATCTGTTAAAGTCTGGAACAAATGTTGAATTTTTGGGATCCCATCGAAACCGTTGGTCTTGATTTTGTATGATGGAGAGGAAAACAAATCGACAAAATGGTTCATTACTTTTGAAAATAATGATAATTTTACGTTTAATCCGTCAAAAGATTAGAAACATGACAGGAGTAGACCCGAATCTGGTTCGTTAGGTAGGTACACTGTCAGAAGTTTCATAACAGATTGCGCATAACACTTTCAAGAATAACCTTAAAAAAATACCTTAAATTGCAGCTTGGAGCAATTGAAGGATTTTCCATCCTGTAGCATTGCTCATCGCTTCTTCGGAAATTGCCACGTGGATAACTTATGCTCTGGTCTGGGACTCCAGGGCATCCCATTCCAGTCTCCATGGCTTCTTGCTCCACTCCCTGTCAAGGGGAGACTTTGAACTCTTCGATGGTCTTGCTGGAGACGGTGTCTTCGCTTAGGGAGTTCCACAGATCAACAACCCGGTTGGTAAGAAAATGGTGGCGTTCCCTCTTCTGGGCGTTGAGCTTCGTGATTTTCATGGAATGACCTCTAGTTCGCTGTGCTGAATCGATGATGAAGAGGTCATGGGTTGGATTGTTTCTGATGAGTTTATAGGTGTGAATCATGTCTCCCCCTTTTTCTTCTGTAGGTCATGCTGCATAGGTTCAGGGTTCGCAATCTCATCTGATAAGGAAGATGTTGGCCAGCCATCTACAATCTTAGTTGCTCTGCGCTGTACCTTTTCAAGCATGTCCTTGTCTCCTTTGTAGAAGGGGGATGCAATAGACATGCCAGTTTCTAGCCTTGGCCTGACAAGGCCCTTATAGAGCTTAGTGATCGTTCTTGGGGATCTCGTAGTGAATGTTCGTTTGATTATCCCTAAAGCTCGATTCGCACTAGCGACGATCTTTTCAGTGTGGCTGTGAAACTTTAGCTGGTGGTCAACTATTACTCCCAGGTCCCTTTCCTCTGTGACTGCGGCTAGGGCTTCTCTTTGGCTAGTGATTGGGTTAAGCATGGTATAGGTATGTTTTGTGTTCTTGTTGCCAAAGTGCATGACCTTACATTTGCTTGAGTTAAACTCCAGTAGCCATTGTTTCGCCCAGTCCATTTAGCCTATCGAGGTCCGCTTGGATTGAGTCAACCTCTCTCGACGATGATGCTGCTCCGATAAGCTTGGAGTCGTCTGCGTAGAGTGTGAGAAGGTTTCGAAGCAATTGAGGGGCATCATTGATATAGAACGTTGAACAGTGTTGGCCCGAGCACAGTTCCCTGGGGAACTCCACTCAACACAGGTACAGGTGATGAAAGTACACGGATTCCTTCGTCGTTAATGACAGCAACTCTTTGGATTCGTTCTGCTAGGAAGTCTGCGATCCATTCAATGATGTCCGGGTGGATGTGACAGGCTTGGAGCTTTCTTTTCAACCTTAGGTGTGCGACTTTGTCGAATGCCTTCGCTTGATCTAACAGGATCACATCCACAGATATTCCCTTTTCAAGTAACTTGGTGACTTCCTCGTATGACTGTATGAGGTTTGAGTCCGTGGAATGGCAAGCTCGGAAACCATGTTGGTTTGGGGACATGATGTTGTTCTCCATCAGATGTTTGGTGATTGCATCATTTACAATTCCCTCGAGGATCTTCGAAGACACCGATGTTAGACTTATTGGCCTATAGTTTTCAGCTTTGTCTTTGGGGCCTTTTTTGTGTACCGGAATGACAGTAGCTTTCTTCCAGTCGGTGGGGACAACTTTTTCCTCTAACGATTTTCGGAAGATCAGCGTTAGAGGTAAGGATATAGCTTCTGCGGTTTCCTTGAGTAGTCTGGGGTGAATACCGTCTGGTCCTTTCGACTTCGAGGGGTCAAGTTTTTTCAGTCTCTTTTGGACATCAGATTGACAAATGACCACCATTGGCATAGGTACTTTGACTGGGTATTCTGGGGGTTCTGGGACGTTTGTACAGTTTTCTACAGTGTAAACTGAGGAATACTGTCTGTTTAGGGTTTCTGCTATCTCTCCATAGTCCGTGATCTTGCCAGATGCTGTAGTGAGGTAGGGGATAGAGTGTCGCCCAGGTTTCGCCGAGGATGCATAGTTCCAGAACTTCTTTGGATTACTTTTGGTTTCTGCAGCGATAATATCTTCATGTTTTTTTACGGAATTTCGTGTTAGCTTCCTCAGTCTATTTCTTGCTCTTCTGAATTTTTGGAGTTGATCTTGGGAGTTTATTTGCCTATATTTTGTCCAATATTTTCTCTTTCTATTCATTTCTCGTTTGATGGCCCTTGTCAGGTAGGGTAGCGTGCGTGGTCTCTTCGCATAAGAGATGGTTGTGTATTTCTCCTCGTGCTTTAGCATTATTTCCTTGAATAGGTTCCAGCTATCGTTGGTTGTCTTATCCTCAAATAGTGCTTCCCAGTTATGCATTCCCCTTAACTCTTCCCGTATTTTCTCATAGTCGGCTTTTCTAAGCTTTTCACTTAGAAATAAAGTGTTATGACCAATTCAGTTTATACTATTTCGTGCCCAGATCTCCAACAACACCTTCAATAGGTAAAAAATACTACACTGTCAGAAGTTACATAACGACAACAGAAGGATGCACGGTTTCAACAGATAACACTTTGGGATGTTATCTGTTATGTTTCTTTCGTTCCCGTTAGTATTTTTACCAATTGAAGGTGTTGTTGGAGATCTATGCACGAAATAGTGTAAATTTAATTGGTCATAACACTTTATTTCTAAGGTGAAAAGGTGTTATTCTTGAAAGTGTTATACGCTATCTGTTATGAAACTTCTGACAGTGTACTATTAGGTAGGCTACCCCTGATGAGTTCCAGCGACTGCAACAGAATAGGTTTCCAATCTTATTTTATTGGTACTTCAGCGGCCGCAAAAATGGGTTGTTCATAAATAACAACCCAGTAGAAATCAAACAGACTGGAAATTGAACTCCTCTACCCTGATCTTCGGTATGATCTTCGGTAGACGCTGAAGTTGTGAGGGTGAGTAAGTAAGGTATTACGTCAAGTATAATGCACATTTTATAATCTATACAGTTAATCATCAATTCGTCATCACAGACCTGTTACAGTATGTAAATAAAAACCAAAAACAGAACACGGACGTTGGAATAATATCACAGACAGCTACCACCATCATTATAAATTTTGGTGAAACTCGGAACGAAGCTTTTTTGGTACCGCGTATGTGTTGCAGGTAACGGGGGACAACTTTGGAACCTTTGAACTTGCGACCCTCTCCTGTCGGTTTCTTGTGTTTTCATAAGGAGGCGGAAGCTCCTTGAGGGTAAGGGAAATTGAATCAAAAATATCTGTAAGTGGACCTGCCAGTTCAATAGCTACAAGTATTATAAAATACCCGAGATGAATCATGGTAGAAAGTGGAAAAAATACTTTTACATACTCCATTTATGAACTCAGCGTCGACCCCCCCCCCCCCCCCCCCCCCCCCCCCCCCCCCCCCCCCCCCCCCCCCCCGTTTTCATCTTACTATCTGGTATGGATTAGGTACGATCCGGACCGAACCCATCTTGGGTATCATTCCTTTACCCTGATTTTTTACCGGAAGCGTCGTGAGGCTAAGAGGGTCAGTTATGATACTATAAAATACCCAAGGAGCCATGTGCGAATCATATTTGTAAGGGGAAAGAACAAGTTTCTCTACACCATTGTCCCACTTATCAGATGACAAAGAAGTGGTTTATTTATTACTGTAAGAAGATAATGTTGCTAGCTGTAGCCATTATTCCTTCAGCCATTGGAACAGCTGGTAAGTTATGGACCCTACGAGCCGCTTTGCGTTTCCAGTTCCTGTCTCCAGTAGCTACCATAAACCGATTTCCCTCCTGGGGCTTGGAGCTTCACTGGATCTTTTTCCCAGGCGTCTTAGAAGTTCGGGGACAGTATTAGAAGCTTGGTAACGCGACCCACCCAATTGGTGTATCGAATTACATAATCTTGTGAGACCATTGAATGGGACTATCGCTTTGTGCAAGGAGGGCATGAAGTTTTCTGATATCCTGTTGGGCCTATAAGGTACAAAACTTTGGGAAGTGATCCGAAACACGAAACTCTTTGGAAGAGCATAATCCTGGGATTAGAAATAGTAGGGCTACACTGAAAATCGTTGGCCACAGTTTTTGTTGTGCTTTTCCCGACCACGGAGGTCGGGTGGACAACTGGCCACCACGATATTACATGTGTGCAAAGAACAGTCATTTCAGAACACTTCTTCTTTGCTTTATTATTTTATTTTTATTTAAAAAGCTCTGTATGCTTTTCTTAGTTGTATTTCTTATGGTAATTGCCCCTCGCTCAAGTGTCTGTCTGTCGGTTGGTCCGGGTAGCTAGTTCGCTAGCTAGAACGATAAAACTTGGGAGGCGTATCACGGACCCCAAAAGATTAAGTTGGGAAAGAGTCACTTCCCGATCCAAGCAACATTAGGGGATTGGAAGGAGGGGGACTCCAAAATATTGAGGTATTTGTAACTTCCGAACGGGGTGACAAGATCTGACGGAAACATTATATTTGGAAAGAACCCGTGTCTCAGACGACTCACTTGAGATCCGGATCGGATCCGGTGACTTTGGGGGGAGCGGGACGGGGGAACCGGAAATCTTGGGAATCGCTTAGAGTGTAGGAACCGGGATGAAACGTGGCGGGAAGAATTAGCACAAGTCCTAAATACATCGTTGACATAACCGGACCAGATTCGGGCAATGTGGGGGAGTTGGGGGGATTCTGGTGACTCTGCGAGTTCGGTACTTCCTGATGTGCTAGCACGATAAAACTTGTTGATCATGAAACAGACTCACTTGAGAATAGTGGTTTACCTGATCCAAACATCACAGGGAGAGTGGAAGGGATGGGGAGCACGGAATCTAGTGGCATACATAAGTTTTTGAACGGGTCATCGGACTTGAATGAAACTTGGCAGGTGGAATTAGGAGCTGTCGTCTGAGATGTTCCATTTGAAGTCTGATCGTCCGATACTTGTGCGGTAGGGGAGCGGGGGCACCGGAAATCTTGTGAAACGCTTGGAGGCGAGGGATTGGGATGGAACTTGGTGGGAAGAACAAACGTTATCCCTAGATTACGTAACTGAAAAAACACATCATCTCGGGGCTCTGTGGGGGGAGGTTGGCGGTTGTTTCCTCGATTTCGGGTGATCGCCAGTTTGGATAGTTCCAGATATCCTTTGCAGGGCGTATTTAGTGACTTAGGACCCGACAGAATGCCCTAGGAAAACTTGTGTTCCTGGAACCGACCATCTTTGGGGAGCTGAGGGAAGTTGAATCCGGAAATTACTGGGTTCCGTAAGTTGCGAACGGACGGTCCGATCCGATTTCCGATCACTCTGGATCAGAAATACACACGTTGGAGAAAATACGGTACTGCTAATCAAAATCAGCAGATAAAAGACCGACGTGGTCGTTTTGCGGCGGGCTTAGACATTAGCCACAGTTAATATCTTGCTATGTTGTAATTTAGTCTTTGTGTGTTTTGTGTATTTAGCTGATGTCGATTAATTGCAGTTTTTTTTTTTTTTTTTTTTTTCATACTCCATTTAGGACGAATTTTTCGTCATACAAATGGGTAATAAATACATCATCATCAGTAAAACTTTATGGGTGATAAGAATTCTCGCCTGTGTTAGCCTAGAGTATTAGGGTTGAAATAAAATTGACTGATGATCGAAAAAAAAAAACTGATGACCTAGATAAACAAAACATGCGTCCGAACGACATGCGGCCACGGTTGGAGGGTTTGGTGGGGGGGGGGGGTCTGGAAACTTTTTGACATGCATACAAACCAAACGGATGGACAGAATCGGACGTAAGTTGGACAGTACCCAATTTATGCGGGCTTGATTTGTTATTTGGCGTCTGGGTCGGATCCGGTCACGGTAGGGGAGGGGAGGGGGGTGAAGCGGGACCGGAAATTTACAGATAGACTGTGCTCCTATTCCAGTAAAACTTGATGGCCGGGAATAGGAGATGTCAGAGATGCGACAGTTTTTTTTAGTCGTCTTCGGCCACAGTGGGGGGAGCTCGAAAGGGAGCCCCGGAAATGTTTTGGATGGCATAGGGGTCAAACAAGAGGAGTGATTTGAATGAAACTTGGAATAGAGAGAGATAACATGCTCTAGATGACATACTTTAGGGTTCGAATCGGATCGGACCACGGGGGACGAGGGAGGAGAGAGTTACCATAAGTTCCCAAAGCATAAGTGGTAAGAGAAAATGCTTCAGACGATCCATTTGGGAGTCCGACCTAATTTCAGCCTCGGTAGCGGGAGATGGAGGGGGGTACTGGAAATCGTGTGGCATGTCTAAGGACCAAACGAGTGGATTCATTTGGTTGAAAGTTGGAAGATAGAGAAGTCATTTGCCCTAGATGATCCGAGGCGATGCCGGAAATGCTCATACTTGAGTGAAACTAGATATCCTATTTGTAGGTCCGAACCGCATTTTTGGAAGGCGGGGGTATTTTACAACGTTCTCATCTACTTCCTTGTACCACCTACTCATATCAAGTGCCATATGAGCTCATAACTCTTGTTTGTTTTATAAATGTGTTATTATTTGCCTTGTTAAGCGATCATTATTCATGACCACTAAGAATTAGTCCCCTGGGGTCAGAAACTTGTAGAGTCGTATGAATGAATAAATGATTTATTTGCACATTAAAGCGATCAGGTCATCATGCAACAAAACAAACAAAAAGTGAAGAATCTTACATGCGTATATGCACACTAAACACACTCTTAATATTTTCAGTTTACTCTGAATACTTTATTAACACTAAAAACACAACTTCCCCGCACAAAAAAATCTTTTCGGTGTTTGAAAGCTAACTTGAGGAACTTCCCAACATTTCTTCTTTCTTTAAAATCTTTACTTCTCATAATTTTAATGATCCATTTCTTAGCCTCCAGTGTTTCCTAACAGACTGAGACACGACGACAAGGTGAACCAAATTTCGCCAGTCGGAAATGTTATGTGACCAACACATATTAAGTTGACAGAGTGTAGTCCCCTCCCCCCCCCCCCTCAGCCACCGATAATAGATCAGGTTCACGACGACGGAAATATGGGAGTCGAGCCCGTTTTATTCACTATTTACTCGACGAGGTCCCGTGTTTCCTAACAGAATGACACTCCGTAACCCTGGCTGGAATTTCTTGACTCCGGAAACTTTGATTGGTGGGCAAACTACTGGAGAAGCAAAACAAATATTTGGACGGGAGCTCAGATTGAGCCAGACTTGCTGACAGTCCGATATCCGCATAGGTGGAAATGGGATTAGTCTGGTTCCATCTCGCCAGACGAACCTAGACCGTTGAAGGACCCTTCCTACCTAGGTGACTACCTCGCTCTAGGTCTCTTATCGATCCATTCACGCTCATTTCCACGATTTCGACCCGTATCGGCACTACGCTGATTTTAGGATTTCCCTGGCTTGGATATTTTCGAGGCGGGCCAGGCTCCCAACTATGGTTTTCTGGGAGATCATTGGTCAGAAATACGGGTTAAGGTTTTTCTGTGTTCTTCATCAAACCATGTGAGGCCGCTGTAGGCTTGAAATAGTTGGGACGGGTTTGTAAACTTTGAGAATAACAAAACGAATCTTCACCTTTTTTACTGGCATTCAGACAAAAAGAAATTCACGATACGTACATCCAATTATTCTTAGATATCCACTTTAACCCTCTTTGCAAACAGTCAATGATCTTATTTAGTGGTGTGCCACAAGGAATGCTCCTAGGAACTATTTGTTTTAAGTCACTATATAGTCTTGCTTCTGATTATACAGATCAGTGGAAGAATGTTGATGACCTTTCAGCACTTGAACGGGGCCCAAGATAAATTACAAGTTCGTCTATGACCTTCCTTGATAATCTAGCAGAAGAAGCTGCGTTGACGTACATGAAAGTGACCCCCCCGCCACAAAATAACTTTGAAGATCAACTTCATAAAACCTACTGTTCCTGCTTTCGTTGATCGTATATTGGGACCCCTTCAATCCACCAACTTCGAAGTATCCTCTATCCCTCATGAGCATGTAGCTGACTTATCCGTTTTGCATCGTCAAATAGCATCAAAGCATCTGTGTATAAGGGAAACGAGCTAGAAGACGACAAGACAAAACAATAAATGCTATAAAAAAAAAAGGCTGGAATAGCTAACAAGTGCACAAGCGCTCAAACGTTGCATTTGAAATTAAAATGTTCATCACACCTCATATACGAACAGCGGTAGAACCAAGACATTTCACATCCCCAATAACCAAACAAGTATTGAACTAACCTAATTTGAAACTATCCCGCTTTAAAAGTTTTTATTATAAACAAACTGCACGTAGAAATCCAAAGATCATATGTTTCCAGTTTTCGTACTGAATGTCTTGCGAGCCAGTCCGACAAGCCTCTTTTCAATTAGCAAGGTAATAACAAGTCCAATAAACCGAATCGTAGCAGCCTAATACCCCGTGGTAACAGAAACTAAATTATTGGAAATAGTTCTTCAGTTGACCCAAAAGGATTCTCGGTTTCAGCAATACTGAGAATAGCACCACCATCAATTGCCATTTAAACCTCCTTGTTAAACTTCTTGCCCTTCAAAAGATCTACTCCAGCTTTATCGTAGTTTTGTTCGATCAATTCTCGAAGATACATGACCTGTTAGGTATTTTGGGCTTGCTGAACTAAGTTCTCGAATCGAACATCCCAAAAAGGGCCCTTAGGATTTTTACTGGTGAAGGGAAGGTCACGTAATTTATCTTTTAAGTAAGTCGCCACTTAAAAAGGAACGCTATTCGTTTTGGTGCAAGAATCCGGGATCGACTAAAACCAGGAAGGGAAGGGAACGCGAGAAAAGCAGGAAGGCATACTAAAACCAGGAAGGTCATACTAAAACGAGGAAGGCTGTCGCCAGAATTCGCCGCACCGTTCCCTTCCTCAGTTTAGTATTCTTCGAGGGGTCGGAAACTTTTCAAAATCCAAAGTTCACCATCCCTTCCTCGTTTTAGTATCCTGGCAGGGGTAGGCATTAAGATCAGTGAGGGATCGGCAAATATCAAAACTGTAATTAACCTGTAGGCGACTTATCAAGTGCAGTGAGGGGTCGGCAACTAAGATATGTGAAGTCCACCATTTCCTTCCTCGTTTTAGTACCTTGGAACTACTAGAACGAGGAAGGAAAATGGAAATATTAAATTATTCTTCTTTGAGAGGTCGGCAACTACCAATGGCGACTAAAAGCCTCAGAGTTCAGCAAGGGGTCGGCAACTAAGCTTTTCCAAGTCCATCATTTCTACTTTCAGGGGTCGGCAACTACCAATGGCGACTAACATCCTCAGAGTCCAGCGAGGGCTCGGCAACTAAGAAGTACTAAAACGAGGAAGGAAGTTGGAACTTTTAAATTGGTCCTCTTTGAGGGGTAGGCAACTTCTTAAATTAAAAGTTCATCATCCCTTCCTCGTTTTATATCCTGACATGGGCAGGCATTAAGTTCAGTGAGGGTTTATATTATTCTACATGCCATTCATACACGGTTCATACATATACAACAAATATTCTGCTTACAAAAAACAATCACGCATCATTACTATCCTTTTGCAAGGAAAAATCTCTTCACTGTAGCCATGAAGGATGCCAGATGACTCGAATTTCTAATTTCAACTGGAATTATATTCCATACAGAGGGTTAGGAATACTCCGGAATAGTTAGGAATAATCTGGAATGGTTAGGAATAATCCGGAATGGCCAGGAATAATCCGGAATGGCCAGGATTATTATGTTATTCCGGAATGGTGTACATAAGAAATTAGAGTCGTCGGCCCCTCGGTTCCTGTTGCCATACCATAGCAGTAGGCTTATGGCTACGTCTCCTCCTCCACTCGTTCCATCCTGTGTCCTTAATTAACGTCTCTAGTCTGTCAAAGTTTAATCAACGTTTACGCGGCAACTACAAAAATTGTAATTCACCTTTTCATTTCTCGTGCTGACGGTAGGTGACTAAAATCCTCCGCGAGTCCAGTGAGGGATCTGCTACTACAAAAATTCTAATTCACCTTTTCATTTCTCGTTCTAACGGTAGGCCTCGACTAAAATCCTCTCAGTCCAGTGAGGGGCCGGCAAGTCTGATATTTCTAGTCCACTATTTCCTTCCTCGTTTTAGTACCTTGAAAGTACTAAAAAGAGGAAGGAAATGGTGGACTTGACAAATCTTATTTGCCGCTCCTCACTGGACTCAGGGGATTAGTCCCTACCGTCAGAGCTAGAAATGAAAAGGTGAATTACAATTTTGATATTTACCGACCCCTTACTAATCTTAATGCCCACCCCTGTCAGGATACTAAAACGAGGAAGGGATGGTGAACTTTGGGTTTGGAAAGTTGCCGATCCCTCGAAGAATACTAAACAGAGGAAGGGAACGGTGCGGCTTTCCAATTCTTAATTCTGGCGACAGCCTTCCTGGTTTTAGTATGCCCTTCCTCGTTTTAGTATGCCCTTGCTGGTTTTAATATGCCTTCCTGCTTTTCTCGCGCTCCCTTCCCTTCCTGGTTTTAGTAGATCCCCAAGAACCCTTTCAATCCACTGACTGCGCAGTAGTCGGTAGTATTCTTCAAGATCATCAAAGCATGTGTGTAAAAAGGAAACGAGCTAGAAGACCACAAAACAAAACAATAAATGCTATACAAAAAAAAATGTTGGAATGGATAACTAGTGCGCAAGCACTCAAACGTGGAGTTTGAAAGTAAAATGTTTATCACGTCTCATAATTATGCGAACAGCGTTAGAACCAAGACATTTCACAACCCCAATAAACAAACAATGTCTTGCGAGCCAGTCCGACAATCCTCTTTTCAATTAGCAAGGTAATAACAATTGCAATAAACCGAATCGTAGCAGCCTAATACCCCCTTCGTCACAATTTCATTAAGAATAGCTTATCATCGATCATATGACAAAACTGTCCAGTTTCCAACTTCCAACCTCCCAAAGTAGCCTCCGTTGTGTGGTCTTATTTGTTGCTCTTACACCAAAATTCAGATTTATGCATATATATCCACAAGTATACAAGAGTTGAATTCGAGACCTGTAATGCACGAACTTAACTCAAGGGAAATTGGGGCCCAGCTGCCCATGAACGGGAGGGGGCATCAAAATGTGTATCTAGACCTATATGTCCTTAAGTATACCAACTGAAGAGTTTGATTCCTGTCATGGATCAAAAACTTAACTCAAGGGCAATTTCGGCCTACTTGCCGATGAACGTGGAGGGTGGTTCATTCCAAATATATATTCCCACCCCTTAGATATAAAAGCTCAAGGAGTTTTGTCGTCCAGTCTCCAGTTATTGTCAAGTTAAAAACATTGAAAACTGGGCAATTTGGGCCCGATTGCCCGTGAATCAAGTGATAATGGAGTTTTAGAGCCTCAAAAAGCAAAACGAGACCACAATGCACACAAGCCTACCAGGTTTCAACTTGATACCTGTAGATCCTGTCACGGGTCACGAACTTTACTCTTGGGTAATCTGGGCTTAGTTGCCCATGAACGTACGGGGTGAACGTACTCAAGCGGGGAACGTACCCAACATCGCTTGACCCAACGAGTCTTCACACAAAGTTTGAAGAAATATATAAACTGCTTCGAGAGATGTCGTGCTAGACGGATGGACAGACGAACTTTACTAAGTCATCGTTTGTGAAAATTCTTTCATGCGCTAAAGCGGCAGAACTTGGTGTCGTTATCAAAGCGACACCAAGTTCTTCTATTTACGTCTTTTTGCTGAATGCAGACTTTTCCGAGTCATCTTACGAGCACGACCCATGGATTGTAATGCAATCCCACATAGGAAACAGAAGACAAACAAGGCTGTAAAGTCCAGAGCTTCGTGCCCAGAACCTCGCTGAATCACCCTCTTGGTCGCGTTTTTACCACAATTTTGACAAGATTTATGATACTAAAAGCTAAAAGTCATGCGCACTACAGACACACTCACTAGAACTTATTCAGAAAACGCACGCACTGTCTCCGCATGCGACATTCGCGTCACAGTTCCGGGGCGAAGGATGAGTTTTGTACCCGACTGCGAAAATCGATATGTGTGTGAACGTACCTTAAAGAGCACCTTGCACTATTATACTGTTTATTTCTTTATTTATCATTAGAAAAAGAGGCTAAGCCGAAGCTTCTCTCCCTACAAAACACATGAACTATTGTTTAACAAAACTGCACTTTACACTGATACAACGAATATACACTAAAAAGGATTCACATAGCCGCTGCAACTAAAGTGAGTACCACCAGATGTTGCTTAAATCGGGCCACAAGAAATGGTCGTTCTACCACACACACAATGCTAACCGGGATTGACTAAAGCTGTGACTAGCAGTACACCCATTGCCCTGCAAGAAGAAAAGCACCGTCCTGAGGTAACTCGTTTAACGACCAAAAGCAGATTACAACGTCACTTTATCAACTTGTTTTCATTGACTGTCTTTATTTAGATTTTTCTGTCTGTAGCATTTTTATGTCCTTTCTTTTTTTTCTATCTGTCTTTACCTCTTTTTTCTTTAAATATATTAGATTATTATTTATCGAATAATTTTTGTTAAGATGGTTAGAAGATACAACCACCCACAGGATTTTTGTTTTTTATGTGGTTGTTGTACAATGTATCTGAATCTGAATCTGAAAATCTGAATCTGAATATTGTAGAGAATTGAACCTGAGTATTTTCAAACACCCCGTCGCCTCCACCTTTTCATTCCGGTTTGGAGAGGGGTGAAGCGTGTTCTTATTTTTTTGTTTTAATTAAACTTTTAAAATCAATAAGAACTTTGCTTTCTTCTGGTGCTAATCCCTTGTGGAATGTGCTTCAGTAATTTGATCTGGGACAACAAAGTATAATTCTGAGCGCCGCAGGGCTAGAACTCTAAAAATCTTCTTTTTTTCATGCTAACAGTCGACCACTTTTCACGAAAATAGTCGGTGCTGCGTTTTTTCCGTCCCGTTGAGCAGCAGTAGAACAGATTCCTCGTGAAGTGAGCGACCCCTGGCACTGCGGTAATCTGATGAGTAATTAATTAGTCAGTATTTGCTGATGATATGAAACTTGAACTGCTTGCATATCAAGCAGATGGGAAGGTGTGAAGTTTCTGAGGGATGTTCTGACTACTTCTGGGTTACAAAAAGGAGGAGCTCGTCACTCTCCGATCTGTCCAGGAACTGTCAAATTAATAAAGAACCCAACACGAGATTTCCGTGGGTTCTATTGATCCGCTAATTATTCCTCTAAGATCTTAAGCGAGGAATAAATACGATTTCGGCTGTATTTCCGGCAACCTTCTTCAACGAAGAACAAACTAAATTACGTGTTCCATCAAGTAAAGAAGTTATTCTGTAGTTTGTTGGAATCTGTATTTAATTTATTGCAATATGTCATTTATTTGCTTCTTCGATGAGGACGGTTGCCGGAAGTGCAACCGAAATATCCGAAATTGCATCTCGCTTGACATCTTTGAGGGATGACAAGCTTCCATTATGAATGGTCAGCATGTCTTTAAAAAATTATATTCTTATATAGAGACCCTATTAAAAAAAAATGGAGGCACAGTTTTATTCTAGGTGCTTTTCCAGCTAGCGACCAGCTACATGACCAAATAGCTGAGCTGAAACTAAATAGATAACTTAAATAGAACCCGTTACTCCCTCGAAATATATTCTTGTCCTGTTTTTGTCGGTGTTATTTAGAGCTTCAACTGTTTTATTTCACTTCGAAAGCCAATAACCTTAAAGCTTGTCACTTAATAAATTTTGCACGTTTTTCGTAATCATTTTTGAACTATCGATGCAATAGAAACTAGTCTACATTTTATGGCACTTGCATCTTCGCTCAAGTGAAATATACCGATCACTTTTCGGTCGGTCTGTCGGTCGGGCCACTCTTCTCGAGTTAGGGTACTTCCAGAAGTGCTAGAACGATGAAACTTGGCAGGCATATCAGGGCCCCAACCAAACTAACTTGGAAATAGTCACTTCCCCGATCCGAATACCGTGGGGGCAGTAGAGGGATCGGGAATCCGGAATCCCGAATCTTGAGGAATGTATAACTTTCGAATGGGTGATCGGATCTTAATGAAACTTTGTATTTGGAAAGATCTCGTGTCTCAGATGGCCCATTTAAAATCCGGACCGTATCCGATGATGGGGACCGGAAATCTTGTGATACGCTTTAAGTGGAGCGATGGGGATGAAAGTTGGTGGGAAGAACAGTTATTGTAGTGACTGAACCGGACCGGGTTCGGGCACATGGGGGGGGGGAGTTATAGGAGGTCGGGGTACGGAATTCTGGTGATCGCGCTTTAAGGTATTTTCCAATGTGTTTGGCTTGAACTTTGAACGTTGGAAATTGGCTTTACCCTTAGAGACTTGACAAGATTGGCTTAGGAATGGGTCAGTCCCCGATCCGACCATCGTTTGGGGGAGGGGGGGGGGGTGAAGGGAGGGGGAATCTGGAATTTTCAGGCATGTATCAGGAAATGCTGTGACACGCTGTAGAGTGGAGCGATTGGGATGAAAGTTGGTGGGAAGAACAGTCATTACCTCTAGATAGATCAGTGACAGAACCGGACCGGGTTCGGGCAATTTGGGGGGAGTAGTAGTGTGGGGATGGGCGAAATTCCGGTGATCGCGAGTTGCGGTACTTCCAGATATGCCAGGAAGATGAAACTTGACTTGAACATTAGGGACATTTAGAAATTGTCACTTCCAGATCCGAGCATTCCTTGAAGTGCTCATCTAAACCGCAAAGTACGAAAAAATTCTCTTAAGCAAAATATACATTTTCATGATCCCCTTGAGCCAGCGATCACTTTTTCCTCAAGGATTTTGCTTAGAAATGAATTTCTAGCTCCCTTAAAGTGCGCATCTTAACCGCAATGTAAACAAAAAACTTTTAACCAAACGATACATTCATGATCCCGAGGGCCCATATATGCCCCAAGGCTTTTGCTTAAAAATAAATTTCTAGAACCCTTAAAGTGCTCATCTTAACCGAAAAGACGAAAACATAATTTTGACCGAACGATATAGATTCATGATCCTAAAAGGCCCTTGATCAGTTTTGCCTCGAGGGTTTTGATAACAGATCAATTTCTAGCGCCCTTAAAATGAGCATCATCACAGCCAACTGCAAAACTGAATAAACTATTTACCAAACTAAAGATTCTCGCGATTTCCAAGGGCACATGCTCATTCTTATCTTAGGGGTCTTGCTTAAATGATAACGACAAACCCACACATTGGCAAATTCCTCCTTTCATCCCCTGACCCAGCCTTGCAAGTGTCATATGAGCTTTTAGCTCTTGTCGATGGCTCTATCCAGACTCAGCTGTTCAGAAATGACCGTTGTACCATCTAGTTATTTATCATGTAGTGGATCACAAAAAGAAAAGACTCTCTCCACTACGGATGACCAGAGGCGTTACGAGCCAAAATGTTCGGGGGGGGGGGGGGGGGGGGGTGACGAGGCGTTTACCGACAGGCTGGTAATTTTTATTAACTTTTTTTTTGCAGAAAAATGACTGTTTTCAACCAAAAAAATGACATTTAAAAAAAAATCGACTGATTTTCAGAGAAATCCACTGATTTTGACGAAAAATCGACCAATTTTCAGAAAACCCCACTGTTTTCATGAAAAAATAAACTCTTTTGACGAAAAATCGCGGCGCTTCGTGCCGACTCGGTTATTTTGTACCGACTGGCCGACAGCATTGGGGGGGGGGGCCTCCCCCCTCCCCCCAAGTCGTGACGCCCCCGCGTTGACATATGTCGGGAATCGTTGTATTGAGCAAAGAGAGGAGCAGAGTTGAAAATTTTATCTGCAAAACTTTCGAAGTTGTTCTCAGTCCTGGCGTCACACTGACAGCCGAGGGGTTGCCTACTCTCGATGGGTTGTCCACCACGTGTTCGGTGCCGGCACCGGTCGTAACGTGTCAGAATCTTAAAATCACCATATTTCTCGCCATATTCAGAAGCTATGAAAGGTGAGTCGCCTAATTCGTGGCCGGGAAAGGGTGTACACGAAGTTCCGGGCAGTGGCAACATCGGCAACATCAGCTAAATTAAGGCTGTCTCAGCATAGGTCTAGCATAGGTCACCCCACTCTATTCACTCTCCTTCCACCTTCCTTCGAGCCTGAGCGCCCACGGCCAGAGAGAGCTTGGGCTGAGCGAGTTCAAAGACTGCCCCCCCCCCCCGCGTTGCCGCACTGAGCGATATCGGAATAGTTTCGTCCCAAAATTTGTTGAAGTTTACAACAAAACACTACCGCAAGGGTAGTCCAAGGGTAGTAATGATATTAGTTTTTTTTTGGTTTGTTTTTTATCAATGGATGATTATTATTATTGTTGTTTGTATACCGTATCATGTCAAGGTTTATAGTATGTATAGTATACTGATATTAGTGTTTTGCTCCGATCTGTTGAAAGTTGTAATTTGAGGAATACAATTATTTTTTATTTTACATAGCTTCATTTGTTGACTAAGTAAGTACGCTATTTGTCACTGTGCCACGATTTGTGCTTATGTTTTAAATAAATCAATCAATCAAATCAATCAGGTGCATTGTAAACTGAGCACCGAGGCGAGCACAGTTGAAAAAAAATATCCTTACTACACATAAAGACTCCGATCAGTCCAGAATTGACGACATCTTCGGTAAGGCTCCGGTAAGGCTCCATGGTTCAAGAATCCTTTTAGCGGAAATCTATGACTTTCAGAAAATTCTATGCAGGCGGGAATATTACGGGACTAAACACAAATCCTCAATTTTGGGTATGGTGCCCATACGTTGGGGACCATGCCCTGGAGCATGGGCATGGTACCCCTGTGAAATTTGGTTAAACTGAGACTGGCTATGTACCTAAATAGGGTATTCTTCCTGTCCTAGATCAAAAGATACCTGATTTCACTTTCTATCCAACCTCATTTTCCAATTTTCAAAATGTTAGAGCACTTCCAAGATACAGAGAGTTTTGTGGAGGCCGCTCCTTTCCTAGTGGGTTTACTCTATCTTTTTCCAGGTAGTTGCCACTAGATTACTCAATCCTTTTCCAGATTGTCGCAGCTAGGTTACTCTATCCTTCTCAGGTGGTCACCACTAGGTAAAGTGGATGAGTAAGCTTTTAAATTTTCTTCCTTCCAAATTCCTTTAGATTGTTTGCCTTTTATAGTATTTCTTTGAGTATAGTGAGTTTCGAGAAACAATTTTTAACATAGTAAAAAAAAAAATCATTCAAAATACATACATTAAAAGGCAAACAATCTAAAGGAAATATTTGCTCCAGTGAACAGACTGAAAAGCTTGCCTCATCCATGCTAGCAATTTTCTGAAAAAGGATAGGATAAACCCACTAGAAGAGAAGTGTCCTCCAAAAAACTGTATGTATCTTGGAAGTGCTCTAAGATTTTGTAAATTGGAAAACGAGGTTGGATAGAAAGTAAAATCAGGTATCTTATGATCTAGGATAGGAAGAAGACCCTATTTAGGTATGTAACCAGTCTCAGTTTAACCAAATTTCACAGTTATCTTGGAAGTGCTCTAAGATTTTGTAAATTGGAAAAATGAGGTTGGATAGAAAGTAAAATCAGGTATCTTTTGATCTAGGATAGGAAGAAGACCCTATTTAGGTATGTAACCAGTCTCAGTTTAACCAAATTTCACAGCTATCTTGGAAGTGCTCTAAGATTTTGAAATTGGAAAATGAGGTTGGATAGAAAGTAAAATCAGGTATCTTTTGAGCTAGGACAGGAAGAAGACCCTTTTAGGTATATAACCAGTCTCAGTTTAACCAAATTTCACAGGGGTACCATGCCCATTCCCAAACATTGACACATTGTTTACGTGTGTAAAAAAAAAAATTGACCCTATCTACGAAAACTGCACCTACACGCGGCCTCGTAGCCAACCTCGAGTTTATGTGACCTCGAAATTGGTCTCAAAAGTGTAAAAGAAAATGTATCTACAGTCCTAACTAGGTTCTTGCTTCTTGACAAATAGGACTGTAAAGAAAGTTCCATTGAGCAACTTCCTTTGGTCAATTTCGAGGTTACATAAAGTCGAGCTAGGGTACTTCTCCTGTCCCATCACAAGCTTGAACAACCTAGCGTTTCCAGTGTAAGAGGGAACAAATAAAGAGTGCGTATCTTTTGGCATTGATAGAATTTTATTTGTTACTGTCCCCTCGCAAATCAAAGTAACCAACTCTTTCGAACCTATTTCCGATAGTAATCGCTGCCGTAGAGCCACCTCAGCTAATTTGTCCACTGCGTGACGTCACGCGTCATTCGCAAGTCGCAAAGATCGTCACAGTAGACGATCTTTGGTTGCGACTTCCACTGCTTTTCTCAAATTTGAAATCAGTTGACAAACTGCTTCCGAGCGGAAAGGTTGTTGTAAAAGAACGTAAAATTTTGGAATATGGATGAAGTGGAAAGCAGATTATTTGGAGAAGAAGAGAGAGATATATGTAGAAAGTGTGAGAGAGTGCGAGGAAGAAGGTGGTTTAAGCTGTGGCAGCTAGCGGTGTTCTCTTTAGCGTTGTTTTTGGATTCTGCGAAAAGTGAATTTGTTGGATTAAAAAATGATCAGAAACTTATCCAGTGTCAGTCCAGATGCATCAGGATGGTAAGTGGTATTTTTCACTGTCATTTGTATGCATATGCGAGGTGAAACTACAGATCTACGTTGCGCCTGGCAAAGTGAAATGTTGTATCAACTTTTGTTCGGCTTGTTTAGATTTCAGATGGATCTTCGACTTGCTTTAAGACTAGATTCATTTGTCAAGTACATTTTGCGACACGAAAGAGTTACACAGCTTTACTATTAGCCAGTAATAAATTACGCTTACAGTATTGTCGGCTATGCGTCTCTTAACTGTAGTTCTTTATAAGTTTAAACAGCCTTTTTCATTCAAGTTAGCAGTACTAGCTATTTAAGGGCTTCTAGGAACACAGGGATTGGTGTTTTAGGTCTTAGTTTTACTATTTATTCTAAAGCTGTACAGTTCAAAGACAACGAACTTTCAAAGAAGCATATCTACGCTGTATTTACGATGCTTTGAACGCTACACCAGTCTAAAACAAAATTATGGAAAAAAGCTAGTGTAGTTTTCCGATGCTCGATTTGGTTAACCACATTTTCTTAACCCTGTCAGTGCTTTTCTACTTTTTAACGTTTAACCGAATAGGACTGAGTTCCGACAGTCTAATACATCACTTATTACCTTAAATTAACTTATATCGCATTGTCCAGCGGCAAAGGTTTCGCTGGTTTTGAGTGATTTTGGTCACGCATGATGTCGGGACTGGTTTTTGGTTAGTGTCTGGTAGAGGATTCCGGGGCATCCCACTCGTATTTCCAGGGTTTGGCTTCCCACTCCTTGTTAAGCTTGGATTGGAATGAGTCCACTGTCTGTGCATTGACTGTATCCTCTGACAGGGTCTGAAAACCCGAATGAAGTTCGTTACTGCGTTTGTCCACTATTCACAGATAATTGATTTCATCGAATGAACTTATTGGTAGGCTACCTCTGTGAGCGTGTCCCTCTATGCAGGCTAAATTATGTACCAAACAAAGGTAAGCCGTTGACTAAAAATAAAGTAAAAGTGACAGGTCCTTGCAAATTCCCACTTTATTCAGCCTTTATTCACTTTTCCGGGTTAAGCGTCTTTAACACTAGAAATGCAGGCTTCTTTTGAAATTCAAATTCTCCGCGTCTAGATGGATTTGGGTTGTCTTGCAAGAAACGCGCATTCTGAACGTTAGGCCTCGGGTGAAAAAATACGAAATCTTTTTGCTGGTTCGAAGTATTTCAGTGTATTCAAGTATCAGATGTAAAGATTGGTTGCCTTTTCAGTTAAACTTTGAATTTGAATGCCCGCTCAAGCTGGCAAAAATTCAAATTCCATTTACTCACGAATTTGTAGAAAAAAACACCCCCCCCCCCTCCTCGCTGCTCGTCCTGGAACCCTCTTTCAGGTAGTTGCTTCATCTAATTAAACACATCTTATTCTTCCAAATGTGTTGAAAATTTTCAAGGAATTTGCATAACTATTTCTGACTTGCTTTTGTTGTAGTGAAAGGGGCGTGTTTTCAGATTAGTGACAGGGACTAGCTCAACAGCAGATAGTAGATCAGGTAATTAGGGTTCTTTCTCACTTTCAGTTCTATCTTACTTTTGTTTAAGCGCTGTACACAGTCATAGGGTGCGAAAGATGCCACTGGCAGACTTGGGAAACACTTCTTGCATTAGAAAAGCAAAGGGTAGTCTGTATGTAGATTCCTTCCCACCAACTGACACTGCTTCTGTTTAGCCGAAACCTGGAACCTTCTGCTAGTTTGGCCATCTGTCCACACTAGCGTATAAGTCCTGGTTTTAGGTTAAGGATGCTGTCTTCCCTCCTTTGTTCCCTAAATCCGCCTATTGTTCCTTCCCGTCGGACCCAAACTTCATTTGCTCTAAATACTCCCATCTCAACCGAAAATCGTTCAGTCCATCGCTTCCAAATCGTTGCATTAATCACGTAGGTAATAGGCCTATCTGAAAGGCCGGATGTCCGGAATCAGCACCTAGGCCGCGCGCGCAGTTTCAGAATTACCTCGAGAATTACATCCGTAGGGGATAAACAGTTATGTCCCTCTATGTGCTATTCGGTGCCCGCTGATTTGCTCTTGCCTTTATATGTGGGCCTCCGAAGACCTTCTGTGTACATGCGTATGAATATAATCAAAGTGGATTGGCCATAATACCCCAAAATACTTTTATATCAGATTAAACTGTAGGACACGCCTCTCGGTAGAGTGGGGTGGACCTTAAATATTCTTTGAGCCCAAGCTGACTTCCCAAGCTGACTTTGAAACATTATTTGAATATATGGGGTGGACCTTCCCTGAACTTATTAATACCACTTAAACTTTTACTGTTTATTAGTTCCTCTATTCCAGTATCTTCCACTGAAAATCGTTAGTCGTCAGATCTTTTCCTCCCCGTCACCATTTTCTGATAACACTGTAGCGTTAATTGGCTGGGAGACACTTCGACTTAGTCTTTAACACAGCCTATCAACCTAGGTTGGTAAGCTGTGCTCTTTAACGACTGAATACAGTTTGTGAGGTTGGGAATCTGCCATGTAGAGCAAACAGTAATTTCTATCCTCATGGAATGTGCAGTTTAGACAACCTCTTGGTGTAAAGGTTCAGTTTCTACGGCATGCCTCCCGCCTCTTTCTTTTTGCCGACGGCGACAATCTATGCATTTCCCACTAAAAGTAGAAAAGTATGATATGGACACCCTCTGATAACAATAATTGAAGAGACCATTTGAAAGTTTAGTTAATGGTCGGGAATTGACCATGGTGAAGCAGTTGATTTGAAGGGGGCCTGCCTCCTATGGCACTATGCCAAATCAGTAAGTGAGCATACCATTGACTAGAAATGTCAAGGGTAGCCTTTAATTATCAAATGATGAACATACCGTTCCATTGTCCTTGTATTAAGGCTGTAGACGGACTGAACGTTGGATGGTTAGGAAATACCGTTGTAGGCCGTAAAGTGGGACAGCCGTTCGCATGTGTTGATATGAGTTTTCTGTTACTGAAACTGATCCCTCAAAAGAATTAGTCTTATCAAGTGAAGGCGAAATGTTACTAGTCTCCAAGAAGTAGCTTATTAAAATGATTACCGTAGCATCGTTTGTTTTCGTTTTCACAATCCACCCTGTGTCAAGGCTGTGCAGATTTCGGTTACATTTTACTGTCCACGGCTCTTATGAGAAATGATCGGTCAAGCCATTCTGGTGATTTTGGTGCCAAGAACTCCACTTGCGACCTCAGGAGATCAGTGGCGGAGCAGAATGTCCTTAAACGGAGAAACTACAACTTCGTTATCTTTTGCTTACCCTCTGCCCCTGGTCATTAGCAAGGGCGATGAGAGGCCTAGGAGACCAATTTACAAGCCTCATCGTGACGAATGGAAGAGCCCTTTGGGGACTGGGGTCTAGCCGTCAGTTGCTACCATTGGCTCATCGCTATTTATCGAACTGTCGCTGACGAGAGTGCTTGAGCCAGTTGATTTCGAGCTAAATATTTTAGTCGTAAAGTTTTTAAACGTTCATATTATAATGATAATCGTAATTTTGTTCATCACACAGGAAGTAAACTAAGTCATGCACTAAGTGCAAACAAATGTGTATAAAAAGAAAGAAATAACCATGAGAAACAATCTAGACAGTTTCTTCTATTTGTCGGCTGAGAAAGTGGACCATGTTTGCACATTCTGTTTTGTCGGGAGAACCTGGCTCCCTATCTTCTTTATGTCAGTAGCCCCCTGGTCAACAGTAGGTAAAGGCTATTGTAAGCTTTTCGCTTGTAAAATGTCATCTACGTCGTCCGTTCTTTCACTTTGAATTTCACGCTGTTCTGGATTTATTCGTCCAAAAGCCAAATTTGGGTTCCGGTTTCCGTCACCGAACAAAGGGTCCTTTCTGTCACCACCATTTTTTGACACATAAACAGGCGACTTTGAATGAATCGTGGTTTACCGAATGTGGCTCAGGTCCGCACCGCATCGTCGGCAAGGACACATGTATGAATGTCATGGAATACTGTCAGCGTGGGACACGTGCGAAAGGATAGACTGGTCTTTCTAACTCACAGATTGGCAACGAGCATATACTAGGGACTATCGTCTAGACACCAGCTTCCAAAGAGCTCGTCCATTCGTGACAATACCATAATTATACAATAGGGCCCCTGTGATTTCGGCGTTGTAGGTTTCTGAATGTCCAGATAATGTGCTCCGCCACTACTCTCCTGAATTCCCAAGTGGGGTTCTCGACAGTAAGATCATCTAAGTGGCTTGACTGCTCATTTCTCGGAAGAGCCAGCGATAGATGAGGTCGTAAAATGTTCCCAAAATCTACACAGTGTGAACTAAAACCCATCTGTAAAATCAAGGTTTAGGCATAAAATCACTTGAGTATTAGCGCAAAATTACCCAAAGAACAGGTTTGAACCGGAGAAAAACAAGTAGAATCAAAGAAATTTTGGTGACAACGGTTATTTCGCCAAATTCACGATTTTTATAAAGGACGACCACTCTTTAGAAAGGTTCTGGCCAAAGAAAGAACTGGCCAGCATAACTATAGTGCCATTTATTCTTTTGAGAGGGAAAAGAAATGTATATCGTGTATGTATATCGAAGATAATTCTATCCTTGCTGTTCGATTTCATTTTGATATTGGTCAATAAGGGGCGAGGTTGGGATAATCCGATGCTATCCGGCTCAAAGTCAATCACTTTGAGTACTTCTAAGTGGCTGAGTTTTGATGTTTCTCTTCGACGCATTCAGATTATTTCAGATTCGCGTTCGATCCTTGTTTTGTTCATACTTGTACAGTCCGGAAACCTCATATAGAGACAAAGGGCAATCTTTGTCCCGTATCCCTAAAGATCTCTTTGTAATTTCGAGGCATTCTCCAGACTTGGAATGTTAAGAGCTCCTTTAACATTCAATCCCAGATTAGGTTTGATGTTAGAGTCTCTTTTTTGAGGTTTCCCTATTTCGGGAAAGCTGGGGAACAAAAGATCTCGAATTCAGCGTTTGGAAATTCTTTTTGCTTTTAAGGGAGCTAGAGCTTAGCTAGGTCTCCGAAGACGTGATAAAGAGCTCTACTCTCTGTTAGGTGGCGGCATGAACAAAAAATAATTAGGTTATCCATTGTAGAGAATTTTGGTAGAATTTTTCCGGGCTTCAAGGCTGAACGGACTAAAACAAATTTCAGGATCCTAAGGCTCGAGTCATACCAAAAACCGACTGAAGTTAAATACCGTAGCTATGGAAACATGGACATCTTAATTCAGTCAAATCTACAGCTGTTGCTTCACTCGTATTCACCGTTTGTTGTGGGTCATGCAAGACAAGATTTTAGGTGTCAAACACTCATTTCCTCATAGCAATTCATTTCGAATAAGACGGAACATAAAAATGAAAGAAGACATCAAAATATTTAGCAAGCATTTTCTGTTTACAAGCTCGCGTCGGAATATCTCAAATATGTCGATTATTCACACATGGTTTTTACGGCGCATGAGAGGGAATCCTGACATTAGTTAATCGTTCAAAATGAGTGACAAGTGCTGAGCAAGGGGCTAATCGACAACTGATGGATGTGAATGCACTTGTAGTTTTGCCATAATATTGTGCCGCTTTGATGGAGGGGAAATTTGGGTTTTAAGCAGAAAAGACATATTGTGAAGCCGTCTTTAATCTGTTGAACAACTGTTTCTGGGAGAGATGAAATCGCCTTCTCGTCAGGTTGCTACTCGTTAGAGTACCTTTTTTACGAAGCCATGAAAGGGCCAAGAATCCCGTACAAGGAACATCCTGACCACTATCAGTATGACCGCGTGCTTAGGTTTCAATTGCGCATGACCGCTCCCTCTGCTCTTTGTTTTACTTGGAATTAATATACTGGCAATCGTATCGTGTTCCAGTTGTCCCATTATCGCATAACAGCTGTTATAATCGCCATGGGTGCGGGAGGCAACAAAAAACAAGTGAGTTTCGAGACCGTTTCGCTGGAGATGATATAGAGCGTGTTCCACCCTTGTAACAATAGTTACTATTAGTTACTATTTCCGTTCCATCCTCACGAAAAGTTACTACGCTGACCGTTCCAACCTTGTCGGAATAGTAACTAATAGTTACTATTTGCTTACCATGCTCGGGAGCGTGGTAAGCGTAGTAACTACGCATCTCTGGAACGTGATTGGTCGGATTCGCCCCTGGCGTGAGATCCTGCTGGAAAATAGAAAGATCGTTCCAGCCTTGACGGCAAAAAGCCAGAATTCGTGACGTCATGCGTAGTAACTACGGTAAGTAGGATGGAACACGCTCATAGCTAAATAAGATCGTTGAAGCCGAATCACAAAGACGCAGTTAATTTTTATCTTTCTACCTTAGGACCCCTCGCACTATTTGCTCTTTCAACTTACAGTATTTTAAAATATTTGGATACTTTAAAACTAGGCTGTGCTTTTGGCTGTTCGGCTTTTGGCTTTCATGCTGTTCGGCTTTTGGCTGTTTTAAGCCTTTTCGGAGACCCGTTGACTTATAGCGAAAACAGGGAAACAGTTTAAATAACCGGTTTTCTGATGGAAAAACTCGCATACAACCGTCGACAGCGTGATACACATCGAAGGTAGCAAAACACGGAAAGTGAGAAAATCAGCGTCGTTTTTTTAGAGGGGTTAAGAATGTACAGTACGAAAGTGGGGTCTCCGGGTTTAGAAATATATGGAGTAATCATGGAAGCACCTTGCGTTAGTATTATAGGTAAGACAGGTCCTTTATACTCGTTTGGATTCGGACTGAACTCGAGAGGTCCGTTCGCGGATTTGTTATAATTATAAGCAACATCCTACACCCTTTCGATTACCGCCAAGCTATGGCACATTAAAGGTTCTTGGTTAAAGTCACTCAAAAGTCTTAATTCAACCTTCAGCTTTTGTTTGAAACTACCGCCAGTCTACGCGTTGTCAGAAATTTTATAACAGACGCGCGATGGATGCGCGGTTTCAGCAGACAGTGCGTAACCACTAACCGACAACACTTGGGATGCTATCTTTTGTGTAGGAAAACTGTATACGTGAATTTTTATGCAGAACAAGCTACAGGAAGATGAAAAAAAACTGCCAAAAAAGCATCCACTGACTTTTTTGTTTGTCGTTAATCGTCATACATTAAAGGTTCTTGATTAAAGTCACTCAAAAGTCTTAATACAACCTTCAGCTTTTGTTTGAAACTACCGCCCCTGCGCGTTGTCAGAAATTTTATAATAGACAACATAAGGATGCGAGGTTTCAGCAGACAGTGTGTAACCACTAACCGACATTATTTTTTGTGTAGGAAAACTGTATACGTGAATTTTTATGCAGAACAAGCTCCAGGAAGATGAAAAAAAACTGCCAAAAAAGCATCTACTGACTTTTTTGTTTGTCGTTAATCGTCATACATTAAAGGTTCTTGATTAAAGTCACTCAGAAGTCTTAATGCAACCTTCAGCTTTTGTTTGAAACTACCGCCAGGCTACGCGTTGTTAGAAATTTTGTAACAGACAACATAAGGATGCGCGGTTTCAGCAGACAGTGCGTAACCACTAACCGACATTATCTTTTGTGTAGGAAAACTGTATACGTGAATTTTTATGCAGAACAAGCATTGCGAGGAAGATTAAAAAAAAACCGCCAAAAAAGCATCTACGGAGTTTTTTGTTTGTCGTCACGATGTCGGAAAATTCAGCCGATGCTTTTTGGCGTTTTTTCGGCTCTTCCTGATGGCAACGCTTGTTATGCGTAACATTTTTAAACATAACAGACAACATCCAAAGTGTTGTCAGTTACGCACTGTCCGTTGAAACCACGCATCCTTCTGTTGTCTGTTATGAAACTTCTGACAGTGCGGTACAGTGAAGTCAGTAAAGATGCTTGACCCAACATCCAGCTTCTGCTTAAACATAGTCTACGTAGGCTACTACCCTCTTTTGGGGGCCATCTTCAGTACTAGCCAAGGACATAAAACATTCTTGTTCCATTTATCAACTAATTTCGGGCAAGAATAGAAATAACCATGAAAAGAGGATATTATCGAAAGGAATCCCAGCCTCGCCAAACCGCATCCAGGTGACAAACAAAGATGTTAGACACTTGTGAGTAGCAACGTACAAATAAATCTTGCAGTATTTACTACTGTGATTAATATTGTCTCTACTGAGATAAGATTATTTCTAATTCGGATTAATCTCATCCCAGTAGAGATAAAGTTAATCCCAGTAGCAAATACTGCAGTTAACTTTACTCGTTTCTCGGAGAAACTTTTTACAGTGAGGTTAATCTGTGTGCGGTCTTTAGTTTCAACGGTACCTTAAAAGGTTGATGAAATCGCGATATACAGAGACCAGTTGGTCCTCTTTGAGGCTTGGCTGTGTGCCGTCAAGGCTGGAACGATTTTTCTATTTTCCAGCAGAATATCATGCCACGGGCGAATCCGACCAATCACGTTACAGAGATTCTTAATTACTACGCTCCCAAGCGTGGTAAGCAAATAGTTACTACTAGTTACTATTTCGAGAACGTTGGAAAGGTCAGCGTATTTTCTTTGGTGAGGTTGGAATGGAAATAATAACTAGTAACTATTGTTAGAAGGGTGGAACACGCTCTTAGTGTCGTTCTTTGCGAATTAGACGATATTTTTTTTATAATAAAAATTTTGTTGTGGCCAAGAGAAGCGTTGAACTGAAATCAATCGCCCAGTTTGTTAACATGAAGATTGTGGCCAGAGGTGACAGAAAACTGAGTAAAGTTTTTGCCCAGAGCGACTCGGGCGGTATCCTGTACACCATAAGTTCTAGACTGGGCCTCTGTGGTCGGATGGTCTTCCCGAAAAGGAACCGTCGTGATATTATTTTCGTGAAATCCCTGCCGCCCACACAGAATAAGATCATTCACAGCAGGTGCCTCAAATTCTCTGGTGGTCCAAGCAAATTTCCCGCAAAGATGGGATCATAATATCACGTCATCAACTTCGAGGAAAATATTCTTCTTAAATTTTTTAATCGTTCAGCTATCAGTTTCGTGGAGTCTGCCTGCGGAAGCTGAATTGGACAATTGATCATGGTGATATGTCGTGGCACATCTGTCTTTCTGAAGATTAGGCTTTAATTTGACACAAATATTTTGAAAGCCGTTTTTAATGTGATCGGAACATCCCTCATATCGCTTAAGTCTGGGGAAGAATGAAAGATTCGTTATATCAAGAACCGATAATTATAGGAATGTCTGTTTCTCAGCCCCTCCGCAGAGCCAACATCCATAGGTACTCGTTTCCCGCTAACATTAATCCAATTCTCTAATCATTATATTGCATAGTTGTCAGAAGACGAAATGTATTTTTTTGTTGTTCTGACGAAACACGCATAATGTATGTTGATGATAGTGTTGGATGTCAAGAATAGTGATGTTGTAGACTACTGCTTTATACGCGAAACATACAAACAGAGATGAATGAACAAACATCTTATCGTGAAAGATATCACCTTCAATCAGACCTGCAATCAAACGAACCATGTTGCAGGGTCATTTCTTCCGGCAACAACCTGACGAGGTCCATTGACAAGAGGGTCTGAAATATCGCTGTCAAACATCGTAGCTTACTTGCCGTTTTTGGGCTCCCAAGACGTAAGTGGAGGGATGCCACCATGAAACTCTCGAAGGGAATGAGATATTTTGATGAAACTTGGTGTGAGGTTTCTTCAAGTCGAGGGTAAAGTCAAGTTAATAGATGGGCTCGGTAGCCCTACATTTAGGGGTGGGGGTTCAAATTAAGGGGCAAACAACATATTTTTAAACAGCTGATGTGACAGTCGAACTTGGTTTTCTCAGATGAACAGCCTGGAGAAGACAATACCCAATTGTCTGGATAAAATAAAAGATTTTTGGGATCCCATCGAAACCTTTGGTCTTCTTTCCCCAGTCAGCGCGGGCGCAAGGAATACATATGTGTGATGTACAGGAGTGGTGGTCATCGTCTCTAATGGTCGACTTGCACGATTTCCGAGCGAGCTCTCGAAAGTTTGATCGCCTATTGATCTCCACAAGATCTAATTCGGCACTGCAAAAAAAGAGATAATAAACACATCATCATCACCCCCAAATTTTTTTTTTACACCATGTCTCCGGTTGTCTCCTATCGCCTTTATCCCCTATCAATCAGACCGTTCACCGTGGGAGGTGTTAGGCTTCGCGCTTTTTTGTCAACCACGAAAAAGCGTTTTTTTGCGCAGAACGAATCACTCTCTGTATCCGCCTGCCCTTCGCTTGTTCCAGCGCACAAAAGAGTGCAACTTCTCCATGGCTCAACGTGACTTGAGCGCTGGTCCATGAAATTGATTTCATTTATCAACGCTCTCCTCACAAAAGACGCTTTTTAACCACGGCAGAGGGCAGGTGACAAATCTGTGGTCGCTTCTATTGAGTAGTTCACACCTTTTGTTTGAGCGCATCGGTGTGCAACTGCAGAGCGCACAAAGTGCGTGTAAGGGCGCACGGGCAATCCTTGTATTTTGTGTTACACTTTAAAGGACCCTCGCACCATTTACTCTTCAACTTACAGTATCTTAAAATATCTGAATACTTAAAAACTAGACCATGCTTTCAGCAGATAACCCAAGATGTTTGCTGTTTTAAGCCTTTTCCGATATCAGTTAACTTGTAGCGAAAACAGGGAAACAATTTACGTAACCGGCTTTTCTGATGGAAAAACTTCTTGGAGACAACAGTCGACAGCGTGATGTACATCGAAGGTAGCAAAGCAGTGAGAAAATGAGCGTGGTTTTGTTAGAAAGGTTAGAATGTACCGTAAGAAAATGGGGTCTCCAGGTTTCGAAATATATATGGAGTGATTTCGGAAGTAGGTTGCGTTAGTATTATAGGTAACATAGGTCCTTTAAGGAGATATTCGCTAGGGATTGCCCACTTGAATCAACCAGTATTTATTGATTAAAGGCTTCCTTACAGTATTAGTGAAAACAATATTGTCTTTCTGTCAAACATATAGTATAGGGTAAATGTGTCCACGTCCCTCCCTACATCGACGAACAAAACGATTCACTTGAATCAATCAAGTCATTTTTCAAAACCATCTCTGACCGTATTAAATAGAATTTGTCTGGAAGGTGGAGTAAATCAAACAGGTAAAGAAGCTCGGCGTAAAGGCAGTGCGATAAATCTTTCAGGAAGTGGCCTACTGATATCTACTCCTTCTTCTACACGTCAAAGTATTCAACATGATTTTGTCTAATATCCCAAAGTTCCTTTGCTTGTTTTATAATGGAGAGAAATTAGAGTCAAAATATCCACACTTCTGTCAAAAGATCCAACATAATTTTGTTTAAACATCTCAAGGTTCCTGTGGATTTGTTTTAATGGAGAGAAATTAGAGTCAAAATAACATAATTGTGTTTAAATATCTCAAGGTTCCTGTGTTTTTTTTTTTGCAGAGTCCGTTTCATTTTCATTTTTAAGACAAGGTTGATGTTTGATTAGTTCGATTTATTGATGATAAGAAGTTATTGAAGAACATAGCCTAGTAAAAAAGAAAAGATTAAATTAAAAAATAAAATATTGAAGATTAGCTGCAGCACAAGTGTTTGAGAGGAGGCGGGTTTTTGAAAAAAAAAGAAAAAAGTGTAAACACTATTTAGCCTAGGCTCGCGAGGGCTGTCGAAGCACGCATTAGGCTTGTTTTGTCCCATATAGAACAGTTTTGAAAATTGACCTTTTTTGCTGTGTGGCATTGATCGTCTTGTTCCTCTTTGTCCAGATTGGAAATAGTAGGCGTCTATGGCCTACGCCAGCCTATATGTTCCCACATTTTTTGTTATCATGCACAATGGTTTTAATACTTTCCAGTCCTTTCAGGAAACTTCTATAGAAAGGATGAAAAGCATGGCTTATCAAGGTCTGGAAGACGAAGGAGAAAAGCATAGAATGGTTGAAAGGACTTTCCAGCAGCTTAACCCTTTGACCAGACCCACAATCGTTATCTGAGTTACTGTTACTGGAAAGAAAGGAAACATTTTCAATCTAACGTTTTTATATAAACTATAAGGCCAGCTATATAAAGGGAATAACTCCTTATTAAGGTTTACAGCCTTACACTTAAATCGGTCACTTTATCATTTTGCAACGATGACTTTACTCTTCAAATCATAAGGATATTCGAGCACTCTGATAAAATAATCGCATTTGTTCTTGTATAATTTAGTATTAGGATTCCCCAAATAGGATCCAATTTTTGCAACGAGCAGGAAACTTCACTATATAAATGTCTTTCTTTTAGCGTCGTTAACTAAAAGTGCTCAAATTCAGCTTGGCTTCCTGCTGCTATAGCACCTTTTACTTTGCACACATGGAATCCGCTAGCAAGGAGCGTCTGCTCCTTCCATTTCTGATATTACTTTGCACATATGGAATCCCATTTCATGAGGGATAGCCTAGCTATCTGGGTAATCTGCGTATCGTCGAGGTATTCCAGCTAATCTTAAAAAATGTTGAGGGAAAAATGTTAAATTCACTCAAATGAACATAATAAAAAAGTGAAACCTTTTGGAAGTTCACCTTAACATCTTCAGTGTCACTCTCTTTATAAGTTATGAGAATTCTTGAGATAAAGCATAGACCAAAATTGTCTTGCAATTGCTAGAAGGGATATAGGCTCATAGTCCGTATGTTGTCGAGCTCAGCGGTTAAGATTGTCAATATTTTACAGAAGTTATGATTAGCATCAGGCCCGTATCCAGGAATTTATTTCGGGGGGGGGGGGGGGGGGGTTGTCTGCTGGAAAACACATAGATCAGAGGGAAAACCTATAAAAATCGTTCTTTTTGTGTGTTTCGGGGGGGGGGGGGGGGGTCAACCCCCTAACCCGCCCCCCCCTGGATACGGCCTTGATTAGCATATTCTTCTTTGACATTCAAATACAAACTTACACTTCATATTTTCAGTTTAACTGAATATCACGGGGTTACTGTGCTCTTGTTCCAGGACATAGTGACCCACTCAGGTCCGAATCAACGAATTTATTTCGGAGGGGGAGGGGTCTAGCTGACTTATAATCCACACCAAACAGTAAGACAGTAATATAGATAAGATGTCAAATAATAATCATAATAATAATTTATTTTTTACCTACAAATCGTACAATACAAAAACAGTACAAAAGAAAATAGGAAAATATAATTAGGGAAAAACACAACACATACAGACAAAATCTACTCAAGAGTCATAAAGACGAATAAGCCCATGAGAGGGCTACAGACGCGCGTACGCCTTTTCGGACAGTTCTCTTTGGAGAACAGCCAATTTCTCCGTGATATCCGGTAGTGAGTACTTAACTGATAATTCTAGAATTTATTTGCCAATGAGGGATAGAAAGGAGAAATTTACAAAAACGAAAGTAAGAGGATCACATAGCTTTAATATCCTTTTTCTTTAAAACAGGATAAACACCAGATAGAAAAGTAATAGAATGGTCACAGAAAGGAGAGTATAGCTTGCCAAAGCCTAGACAATTATTTGTTGATGTTTCGGTGGGGCTGAAACCCTACCCCCCTTCTGTTACGGCCCTGGACCCACTCATGCTCAAATGTTTGAGCATTGTGCCAGAAAACTGAGAATTTGTGTTAGAATAGAATAGATTGGGTCTGGTCAATTGAAGTATCTCAAACTTTCAGTGAAGCCTCCTGACTTTTCTAGTTTGCGATCCCCACAGGAGCCATAGGTCTTACGGGTGGGCAAGTAGTACTGTTTACGACGCTGTCATAAAATCGAAACGGATAAATTCGAATGACTCAATCCGCATCCATCCGTCTTTACGAGGGAGGAGACAAGATTTTACGGTTTTATTGTCGCCGTAAAATTCGAACAGTATGGATAGATTGGGCGGCCATTGAAAGGTCTTGGAATGAGTCGTCAAAGTAGTCGTATACAACCCCTTTATGACGGTTCTTGTTGCTGAAGCGGAGACCGTCAAGGGCTCAGTAATAGACGCAAAGTGCTGAAGAGTAGGCTATACCTATCTATCAAGTATTTGTTGCTTTCACGACCCAAAAGTATTCGCGAAGCTCCAAGAGCTTCATGACAAGTTATCTGTTGAAGCATATAAAAGGCTGTCACATGTGTTTAGTTTATTTTTGTCTATTCTATTGTGTTCTCTCGTCTTTCTTTCTCTACTGACTTTGTTAATGCGCATTGAGTGGGACAAATAAACTATTATTATTACACGTTCACACAGTCCGGTTTTCGCAGGCGGGTATCGCAGGCGCGGTATCGGACCTGAACAAAACCAACAGAAAAAAACCCAGAATCTCTTGCCTAACTTCACTCCATCCGAGATATTATTCCGTGCATCATTAGCCTTCCTTTTATAGCATAGTGATTTTAATATTAAATCGGTAACTTATTCGTTGTAATTGCCAGGATTCTGAGTTACCACATACCTCGAAACTCAGAAGAGGTCGAGTGAAGCACTGGTCGAAATCAAAAGGGATGATCTGTGATATCATCGATAGTCCTTACCTTTTATTTTGGATCGCAAAATGAATATCTAATCATAAATATTTCGTAATATTCTCTATTTTGTGGAAGGGCGCGTCATTTGACGGGGGGGGGGGGGGGGGGGTATAAGCCAGTTTTAGGATTGAGATTTCGAAACATTAAAAGATAGAATTTGGATGCAAATTAAATTTGGCAGGAAATCTCGCACTGCCCTTGGATGGGCGCAAATTGGATTCGCAAAGCAAAGCGAAAATCGCTCTCGCCATCTCAAGTGTGCAAACCGTCTCGGTGACGATTTCAGTTAGTTGCCTACATCCACAAGCAGATTTCAGTATCGTCTTAGTCCAGGGTTGCGACCAGTAGTACAGTTGTACTCTTTATAGTACATTTTTTTCAAAGTAGTGAGTTGGTAGGACATTTGAAACAATTAGTACTTAGAGGTACATTTTAAGAAGGTAGTACTATTCGAAAAAAAAAAACCTTTCTGTCAAAGTTCTTGTGGGCCTAGTTGTATTTTGCCCATTTTATTCGAAATATTTGATCAAATTACTTTGATTTAGTCTGTTTCTGAATGAAACCCTTATTTTTGACTAAGGTTTGATGCAGGTCATATTGATAGGATTATGCCAGTCAACCGCAAATCCCTGATTTTTGGATACCCTATGCCAAACGTTGGGTATATCTAGCGTTCGGCATAGCATATGCCGAACGTTGGATAGCCTATGCCAAAGGCTGGATAGCTGTTCAGTGCCGTCTTTTACTTACGGTAGACCCTAGGCCATGCATTGGTTTGTGGCCCCTTTTCGAGAGTCAAAAATGTAAACACGTGAACCCATTAGCACGCCCTATTCTTGGTGGAACCACGCTATTTATTTATTTATTTATTTGATCTAATAAAACGGCCAACTTGGGCCATACTAAACAACTAACAATAAATATTAACAACTAAAAACAATAATCTACCCAACATCAAATGCTGAATACAGCTCACGGTTCCATGGTATCACATCTGACAAACTGGTCACATCTGACAATGGTATGGTCACATCTGACAAAACTTCTATAATGTAAAAAAAGAGGGTGCGTAACCTGGGTTGTAATGAACAAGACAATACGGCGAACAACTATAGCCTGATTTGTCAGCAATTTACACCTGCCGCTTGACCTTTCTTTTCCCCTGGCCCCCAGCACCGGCCTAACTGGCCTAAGGGTAATGACGGCGCTGTAGCTATTGGTGCCCTAACCTTCACCCTGCCCTGACCTACCTTACTATCGATGAATTCTGATAGGTGGATTTCTGAGCTTCACTCAGATCATCAATATTTTATTGGGTCCCAGTATCCAGCATTTGGCATAGTGTATCCAGCGTTAGGCATAGGGTATACCAAATACTAGATATATCCAGCGTTTGGCATAGGCTTTCCCAAAATCAGGGGTTTGTGGTAGACCGGGTTATGCTAAATTGATTTGCAGCAGCAAACGTGGAAAACAATGCGTGTGTTGCACTTTTTAGGTAGCCTAGTACATTTTCTCCACTGTTGTACTTTTTTGCTACTTTGGTAGTGCATTTTATTTGAGTCAAGTGGCAACCCTTCTTTACTGCAGCAGCGTACATTTTCTTTGTCTAACTTATATGGCTGTACCAGTCGACATTGATCGCCTCTGCTCTTACAAAGGGTGTCAAATGGTCAGAAAAACTGCTGTGCTTCTTGCGCTGCTACGGGCTACCGTAAATCAGATTGGGTAAGAAATAGTTGGCAGTTTGGAAGACCCATAAGTTATATTTCTTAAGCTGTAGCTTTGATGTGGCAGTTGACTTTGTGTGGGGTCCATTGGTTTTGTAACTCACCACGAAAGACTGCATATGTTGTTCCTTTCGCATACTGATACAGTACGATCCCACTCCAGAAATGATCACTTAGTGTGTAAGGCTACATGTGATACATTTTGGGGCTGTTCACATTTTTGTCTACGAAATCCACAATTAATGCGTCATAATAAGTATGTGGCATATTGTAATAAGCAAAATAATTCCAGGGTAGAACATCATGTTTTATTATAGATGATAAAAACAAACTTTTTATTAAAGATGGGCCCAAAATATACTAATTTTTCTATATCCCTGTAACCTCCTGATTTCCCTACACGTGTAAAATTTCCCACCATCAAATGACGAAACTGTATATTCATTCGCTTCTTTCGCGTTTTTATTTCAAGAGTCTTAACCCCTTTGTACACCAATTGCCACTCATTTCTTCCAATTTCGTGACCCTTGAATCCCCAATTTTCTTCCTTGCGCTTCATGAATCATCTCGTGATTAATTACCAGTGGAATAATAATGAGTTTTTGTTTTTAATCAACTTGCAAACAGCCATTCTTAAAAATATTTTGCATATTTTCTTTTCTTTTATTTTCTTTCTCGCTTGAAATTTCGCGAACTGTGTACACCTCGGATGAACCTGCTAAAACTATAGTGTAGGCAACTGGCAAGGCTAGCTAATCCTAGCTGAAGATGTATGCTACTTTTACCAAATGTCAGAAATACACAGTTAATGTGTTTGGACAGTTAATTTTTGTTTTCCTTGTATGTTTTCTTTTATTTCTTCGTTATATTCTTTCCTGAGTGCATGAATGCAGGTTGTAGGATTAAAGAGTTTTCCTTTAGTTTAGTTTCATTATTTCATTTAATTATATTCTTTTTGTTACCATTTTTGCCATGTCCTCAGTCTTTTTGTGCAATAAACTATGTACAGATTCTGTACAGAACCATGCTTTTTGTGCAATAAACTATAAACTATGTAACAGAAGACAATTGATTGTTGCCGAGGGGTTATCCATTTTTGAATTTACTGTAAAGCAAGTGTCCGGCAAGTGTCTAGCAAGTGTCTAGCTACGTACTAGAAAATTAAACTCAGCATGTTCAGAAGCGCCAAAGCTATTTTTATTAAAGATATTCCGGATTAAATCATCATTTTTTATTTTGTTAAAATTGCCTAATTTATTGCCGGCACCGTTGCCTGAGCCGCTTGTTTCGGTCGGTCAGTGGGGAGGGGGGGTACACCAGTTACCGGGTAGTGGGTAACCCCTCGATTGTTGCATTATCAATCAGGTTAACTATTAGCCAGTTAAGACATGCGATAACCTGAGCTATATCAGACTGTATTCTCAGTTGCGTACACTGTAAAAACTTTCTCCGAGTATGGATTACAGTTAACTGCAGTATTTGCTACTGGGATTAATGATTAATCCGAAATAGACATAAGATTATCTTTTTAGAGACAAGATATTCCCAGTAGCAAATACTGCAAGATTTTTTTTTACAGTGTACTTCTGGAGGCTGGTGGTGATTTTGAAGTGGGAAAGAATCTTTCCTATGTCAGCTCGAGGTTGCAGGATTTGCAGTTTCTCGGATCTTCCGGTTGATTTTCATAAGCTTTTCGGTAGCCAAAGGGTAGTCCGGCTGTTCATGGTGAACACTACCCAAATTCATGTGGGGTATACCAGGAAGTCGCACATGCCCGAATGCACACCCAATTGGTGTCGACTACTCGTGAATACATTTCACAGGGGCGCAATAAAAGGGGGTATATTGTTGCCAACCCGGCGTCATATCCATCCGAAAACCCATAAATCCCGCTTATTTTGAATAGGATAATACCCTGGGTCGTTGACAAATGGCCGTTTACGGCTCAGCAGATGTCGTGAGGGGTCTTGCAACCCGCCCGAGTGATTTAGGGTGAGCTGAGTGAATTTGGTTGCTGCTCAGTGTAAAGATTTGTGAGGGTTAGGTTCCAAGGTATAATTTTTGTGTGTGGTTGATGAGTAGCCTAACATATTTTTTGTCAGCCGGTCTAGTGTGTTCGTTTCTTCCCCATCTAGACAGAAGGCCACACTGACCCCTCGTTTTCGCTCACCATATTCAGGTTAAATCTAATATTTGATTTATTTTTGCTTTTAGGAAACTCATAAAAATGCTCGACTTGAAAAACCGTCGAAGCAACCCTCGCACTGCTTTCTGTTCATGTTCTATTATTATAGAAGAGTTGAATATTTCAAAACGAGGTTCTGCTTTCAACGAACTCCTCACAGATTCGTCTGTTTTAAGCCTGTTGTTCAAGTTCAACTTCGACACACAACTAACATAACGCTAACATAAAAAAAAGAAAAATACACTTATTTAAACAAAACGACTACTAGCAAATCCTCGGAAACGTTTAGATAACAGGTTACATCCCGACCCGAGTGAGCTGGATCACTGTACCGACCTTTTATGTATTCTCACATCTTTGCAACATTAAGTAAACTAGCCCTTTCCAAACAGACGGTACTCAAGGTATTCGGTACAAGCATCCTTTTAGTACTTACGGGACTCGATCACGAATTTTTTCTCGGCGAAGGAACGGGAGACAAAGGTTCTTATCGTTGTCTGTTTTTTCCAGGGGTATATAAGAGAAGTTTCTTATGGTGCTGTTTTGTATAACGTCTCTCATAGGTCAGATTTCCTGGCGTCTTGTGCTACGAAACTGATCCGTTTTTCAACCAGTTTGTCTCGTAAATGCGAGAATATGATATAGCTGAGAGGCGGCACCAGCCCTTCATGGACGTTTGTCACGAAAATCGTAAAAAAAAATACAGACAAATACGAAAAATGAAATACATAAATTTTAGTTTCGGTGTTCCAGTTTCCACCTTAAAAGATACCACAAGAGTTGCAGATAGTACTAAATACAAATACTTATCTATAGGCTTTAAGATTTTCGTAAAAAATCTTTCGTGGACTGAAAAAAGGAACCTGTGGATAGTCTAAATAACTCTCCCGGCTTAAACAACGATGAACGAATTCATAGTTGTGGTATTTATTTGTCTGACTGGTTCGGTTCAAATATTACTTCAGGAGAAAGCGACTCCGAGACCAGTAGACCTACAAAAAATAAGTTTCGGTATCGATGGATAAGTAATGTCATTACCATGATTACGACAGTTTCGAAATTCTATCAGATTCATCTCACTGTGAGAAAAGCCCATTGTCGAAAATAACTGATCCAAAAACACTTCGTGATTCAGTTTGACATTGTGATAACCAGGAACTGTCTACTCTCCACCACCAACGTACACCCCGCTGTAATCATCTGCTAGAACACAGTGACAGGTTACTAGAACCTTCGACAATGCTGAGAGTGTGCTTGGGAGCAGTTGAAAATTAACATCTGAATGAATTGAACAAAAATTGAGGAAAATCTTCTTAGCCTGACGTACCTCAGGTTTGATCCACAGGGTGTTATCCAGTCTACCACAAATCCCTGATTTTTGGATACCCTATGCCAAACGCTGGGTATATCTAGCATTTAGCATAGCCTATGCCTAACGCTGGATACCCTATGCCAAACGCTGGATACCTGTTGGTAACCTAACCCTGACCTACCTCAATAGAAAGGAGTTCTGATTGGTTCATTTTTTAGAGCTTTACTCAAATCATCAATATTTTACTGCGTTACAGTATCCAGCACCTGTCATAGTGTATCCAGCGTTAGGCATAGGGTATGCCAAACGCTAGACATATCCGGCGTTTGGCATAGGGTATCCAAAAATCAGGGGTTTGTGGTTGACTGGTGTTATCCCGTGATTTGTGCATTTAAACTTTATATTCACCCTCAATTCCATTTTTCCAGTTTGCGACTAGTGTAGTTCAAGTTGGCATATTCTCAATTTTCGATAAGAAGTAGCCGCAGACAACGTCTTATAACATACCAGACGGAACTGGGTTTGTTCTCTTTTATGCTCTGGTCAAATGCCTACAAATGCCTCTCAAGAATCCAGAGAACGCGGTAACGAGTCCCTCTGGTTTGCCCGCCATCATTGGCTAAATAATTTCATACAAACATTTAGGGTGTACCGATGTTCTGTGTTCACGCTGTACGAGAAAGACTAGATAAAAAAAAAATGAAGAAAAAAGATCGAGACGAGTCGCGTGTGTGATAGTGCTGACCACTGAGCAATAAATGATGCAACAGTGATGGTTTACAGCTCTGCTTTAACGAGTACTCAGCCCCTCTTTGATGATTGTGTGTATTTTGTCCATCACGAACAGTTGGTTCGAATGATAGTGGAGAAATTGGTCTGATTAAGAATAGCAAACTTCTTAGATTGCTTATTTTGGACTTTCAGCGATTCTTGCTCATTAGTTGGTTATTCAATTTAAAGCGAAGGGATGCATGCTCCACTTTAGTTTTTTTGTTGGTCAGATTTTTTGGATAATTCATACTGATCTGTACGTATTATTATGGTACTAGTAATACTGACTATTGTTTCACAGACATGACGAAAGACTCACAAAAATAGTTGGAGCCTACAATTCAAATCGCAACATTCAGATCTTTGTAGCAAATCAATAAATTACAGAACCATGTACCGTGTTCTTCAAAACTATGCTAACTACATTTTCATAATTTTTGGGCCCAGTTTTGTGTATGTCATCTGCACGAAGAAAGCAGGAACTCAGAAAGTTAAAATTAATCTACCTGTTAGATGGTGTCATGGTGCTCATGTCGTCATCTAACACCAAGCACAGTTTAAGAGAATACCAAATCAGCTATGTTCTTTCCAATGGTATAGTTAACTCAGTTTTCAAACAAATTTCAGTTAGCACAGTTTTGGAGAACACGGTACAAATAGAAAATTACAAAATACGAATAATAAGCAATAATTTAAGAAACTTAAACTTGACTCAGATGGTCGGCAGGAAATTTTTCCTATTATTAAATTCTTTTTGCCAGCATAAAACAACCGAACACAAAAATATCATGGTTAGTTATGAAAAGCTGTGGAAGAATACCGATGACTTTGTAAAAGTTGTCCATCCGTCTGTCAGCACGATATTTTGATAAAACTTGGTGTGAGGATTCTTTGAGTCAAGGAACAGGTCGAGTTCGTAGATGGGCTCTGTAACCCTAAATTTAAGGGCGGGGGAGGGGGTTCGAATTCTGGAGCGGGTAAGAAAACCTGCATTCTGAACACGCAGGCTATATGAGTTATCATTTTCTCGTAGTTCGCCCGGAATCCGGTCAAAACCGGAGATTTCTTTAATAGTAAAAGTTTTGTTTGAAGTTGATTTGATGTTCGATTTAGGAGTAAGAAGATTTGCTGAATTCGTATATCTCCATTTTCTACCCGCAAAATAGTTTGCCCGGAATCCGCTTGAAACCGGAAAATTCGTTAATCTCTTATCTGAAGTTGATTAGAGGTTCGATATATAGGGGTAAGCAGATATGCTAAATTTGTTTTTGAGCTTTAATTTTTGCCGGACAAGTAGTTCGCCCGGAATCAGGCCGAAACAACGAAATAAGGAGAGTCAGGACATTTTGATCAATTTCGTCAAAGTAGATATGATATAATGAGTTTTTATAGCGTTGATTGTTTGTTTATTTAATCGGATTCTCAAAACCCAGGAGTGGCCCGCGACGTGGAAAATATCAATTGTTTTGCCTCTACTGAAGAAAGGAAATCCAATGATCCATAGTAATTACAGACCGATAGCGATAATGTCGGCATTAAGCAAGGTGTTTGAAAAAATAATAGATAAAAGACTAGGGAGATGGCTTGATTTTTATAAGGTAATACAAGAAGAACAAGGGGGATTTAGAAGAAGTTATAGTACGTCTGACCGGATGTTCGTTTTGAAAACACTAATAGAAAAATATGGAAAGGGAAATAAGAAACTGTTCGTAGCATTTTTAGACCTGCAAAAAGCTTTTGATACAGTAGATAGGCTATTGCTTGTAAGAGAATTATTAAAAATAGGGTTACCGGCAATTTTTGTGAATTTGTTAGTTAGTATGTATTCGTCAACAAAGGGGATAGTTAAAATAGTTGATAAAGGAATATCACGAAGTTTCGAGAACAGAAAAGGTGTGAAACAAGGAAGTATTTTATCCCCAAAGCTGTTCGGGATATTTACTAATGATTTGATAGAATTTTTGGAAAAAAGATGGGCCCCGACAGTAACCCTTGGCAAAAAGGCGTTTTCGGTGCTTCTATTCGCCGACGATACAGCCCTGGTGGCGAAATCAGCAAATGACCTTCAGATCCTGTTAGATTTGGTGGCTGAATACTTGGATATGAAAAAATTAGTCCTTAACAGTAGTAAAACAGAGATAGTTACTTTCACATCAAGGGTAAGTAAAGAGGAAATTCACGAATTTAAGTTTAAAGGAGAGAAACTAAAAACGACGAATAAATTTAAGTATCTTGGTTTTATACTGACCCCCAACGGAAGTTGGAGTACACATGTGAAAGAAATGGTGACACGGGGGCGAGTAGCTTCCGCAGCAATATTTCAAAATCCAACACTGATGGGAATAAAAACATTAAAGATACACAGACATATTTTTACTTCAAAAATAATGCCGGTATTCCATTATGGTGCTGAACTTTGGGGTTTTGAGACAGCTCCACAGATTGAAACCCTACAGCTACAGTACTATAAGAGAGTCTACAAGCTTCATCCAACAACCCATTCGCAAGCATTAAAAGGGGACCTTGGACTATTTACAATGCGAAAGCAAAGACTAGTCCAAATCCTACAATTTTGGCTAAAAATTATTCAGATGCCTGAGGATAGACTGCTAAAATCTGCTTATAACGAGCTTCTTCTAATGGGGAAAAAACGGTCATGGCCATTCCAAGTCAAAGCCCTCCTAGATTCGGTGGGCCTATCGTGTGCTTGGAACAATGGATTTGGACCCACATCGGAACCAGCATCCCTGTTAAAAGAAGTGTTAAGTGTATTAGAAGATCAAGAAATACAGAAATGGGCATGTATTGTTAGAGAATCGGCGACACTAGCAAATTATAAACTGGTTAAAGAAAGTTTTGGACCAGAATTTTACATGAAGCTCAACCTACCAAAAACTTACCTCACGCTCTGGATCCAGTTGCGAGCGAACTGTCTGCCAGTACACGGGAAAAGTAAGTTCGACAAGAAAAAAAGTGTTTCCCCCAGTACGAACAGCCCCTGCTCCCTCTGCGGTGAAGGCGATGATGACCTAGCCCATTTGGTTGCACTGTGTCGCGAACTCTCGTTTTTAAGGGAATCTTGCTGGGGGGTAAGGGAGATACTGTTTCCTGATATATTGAAGAGCACATCTCCAGGAGCAATTAGTGCGTTATGTAGATTTGTGTTGCAAAGTGTTAAAGTAAAAGTTGATCGGGCGAGTGCAGTTTAGTTTATGTAGTGATATATTAGAAGTAATTATGAAGTTTCTTTGTTTTGTTGTATGTATATGGCCCTAAGGCTTTAAATACAATATTATTATTATTATAGGGGTAAACATACAGGCTGAATCCATGTCTGAACTTAGTTTTCTCAAATGATTAGCCTTTGGCCTTAAAATATATTTAAATGGAAATAGTAAAAATGTTCAAGGAGTCCGGCGAACACGGATATCTAGAAGACACAATTGTCTGAAATATTAACCTTTTGGGATCGCATCGAAACCTTTGGTCTTGTTGGTTTAGATAGTAAGGAACAGAACTAAAACGGGAAGACATAGGATTTTGCTAAGAATGGACGAAATTGTTACTACATAGTAAACGTCAAGGTTCTAGAAATAAAGAACTGGGTGGTAGTTAGCTACTATCATGGCCAGGACCGTATCCAGAAATTTATTTCGGGGGGGGGGGGGGGGGGTCCAAAGACATAGAGATCAGAGGGAAAAGCCAATAAAAAATTATTATTTGTGTATGTTTCGGGGGGGGGGGGGGGGGGGGGGGTCTTTGAGTTATATGGATCGCATAGTGTTTGTTTTAGTTTGCTAACTGGCGTTTGGTGCATAGAAACACATTCAAAGCAAGCAAGACAATACAAATGAGAGAAGACGTTCACATATTCGCAGCGTCTAATTTTTTGGAAGTTGACATCCAAAAGACTGGAATATGTCACTGTTTATTATCCATAGGTGCCTCATTGAGCCCATGGAAGGAATTTGGGAATTCTGGGGAGGGAATCGGGAGAAAATGGTGAGATGGTGGACTGCAAAGAACAGAGGGTCCAGAGGTAAAACAATCCAAAGGAAGCAGATGCAACTTCCACTTTGACAGTGTTTGTGATACTTAGGCGGAGGGGAAGTTTACATGAATCAGGAAATAGAGAGTACAGTTGATTGTAAGTAGAAATATAATATTTTGAGCCCATGTTAACCTATAATTTGCTACCAGTGCTGTTTCACAGATGGTAGATTGCCGACTACCCCCAAGAACGGATCTACCGAGAAATCACAAAGAAACACCCTCGCAATTAATACCTCACCCTGGGTCTATTAGAGAGCCATGAAATAGGCCTATTATCGCGCACGCCTCAACGTATATCAAGTCACCTTAGCGCCCACGGCACATGTGGGTTACCCAGCTGTCTCTAGATAATAACTGACCGGTTAAAACGGAAACGAAAATTAGACAGATTAGTCATGACCACTATTAAACCTCTGAAAGGGCGAGCGTTAATTGGACGCTGTACAGCTGGTGGGCACTGGTGGAATAACCCTCATTATTTAATGTGGTTATTTTCTTACTTGTCCTTTTTGTTATATCATTTTGTGCTTAGCGATGTTCTTATCATATAAATCATGGAACTGCCAGTGACATTAGGCTGATCTTCTATTTCTGGGCTCGGCCTGTTTCGAGGTTATCTGAGCCTAGTAGCCTGCTTAATCTTTTCATCTCCTTACCTTTGAAGGAATGAATACGCTTTAAAGTTCAATGGGCACATCATACCACCTCAATCCCACTCTGTAACAACCTAGGAACAAGGCTTACCCCCTAGATCAGCAGCTTCTTCAACAGTTTCCTCTCTGTGATATTTCAAAGCGTAATTTTTTGGGCCAGTACATGCTCAATTTAGTAGCTTGGACAAAAATGTTTCTTGTAGTACTTAGTAGATCTTTATTTTATGCATAAATCAGCTTGTATAATTCAGATTTGAATAGGTTATTTGTTTTGAATGATTTTTGTACCTATGTTATTTTTTATAAGCTTATTGCATATTCTGGTACATTTTATAAAGCAAGCTAATCAAGGTTCACAACGCTATTCCACAAAGAAAAACTTTTAATAGGCACTTTAAGCCCTGGAACTTCTGATGAAACACTAGAACAATCAGTTAAATTGCATCTGCGGCTTGACTTTGGTGGCATCTCAAATATGTCCTTTCCTATAAAGCATTGCTGGGAGAATTTCCTGCCACGATATCCCAGCTCCTAAAATTTGGATCGCCGAAATGCCAGAGAGGCAAAGACAAGGGATAACAAGAAAACGGCCGACTTTCGTAGCGCCTTCTAAAGGAAGTCATAAATGTTTATTTGTGAACCATTTAATACAAAGTAAAGCACTAGAAGTGTCCATTGTGCCTCAAGTGCCAAGAAGGTTTGACAGAGTGGAAAGGAGCATGCAGGAAAAATAAACTAGCAACAAAGAATAAGATTACGATCACGGATTTGAATTTTAGACCAGCAGTAGTAGATATTAAAGGTTAACTTCCTACATGAAGGTTGATGTCGGATTGTAACAACGAGACAGCCATTGAAAACAACCTGTCTGAGCAGAAGGCGAGGTTGATATTTTTAAATGACCTTCGAGCTTGTTATTATATTCCGATATCAACTGAGATGGAGGTATGTTAACTAGTATAACTTTTTCGAACAGAAGTTTTGTCTTCTATGATATCTTCTTTGGTAGTGCTGATTTCCTACTTTTGTAGGGAAGTTTAGTGAAATGGCAACCCTAGCCTACTGTAGAAATGTGAAAATGACTACTGTTGTGACCTGGGCATTGTTGTTATTATTGTTTGAAGGTTGGCGTTTGGGCGAATCGATCGCCCGTATAAGTGCGTATCCTCTATGTCTTCGTTCACTTCTTTTGTCCAAGTGTGGCTTTCTGGCCTCGTCACAATCATAATCTGAACTGCGGCCTTCTGTCCTTGTCAAACTTTCTAAGATTTTGGGGGTCCGACAAAATGGTCGTACGGAGTATACTGGCTCAGTCCAATTTCCGCTCTCCTGTCCTTTCTTTATTCCTTCCTTGGTGATGCTCGATTTTCCATGTACATATCAAAATAAATTATTTAACACTGAACATAATACAATCCTATAAATACAATTTATGTTGCAAGATTGTACTCTTGATGTACTTTGTCAATAGACATACTGCCTTTCCACGTGCCCATTTCGGGAATTCGCGTGAGCGATCGATCTGTCGAAATGCCCTAAAATACTTAATCACTGTGATTCTTAAAATCCACTCTTTGTACTACCTACCCGGGCATTTCTGTCTATAACAAGAAAATCCTTATCCAACATCTTTTCATTTGTGGCTAAGCAGATGCCACCTAGTGATGGCTCTTGGAGAGATATAATTAATCAAGCTTAAAGCGGTGTTCCGACTGGTCGCAGAATTTTGCGATTTTTCATACATTTTGTTTGTTCGACAAAGCGAGCGCGAGCTCTGCGATCGGTAGCTTACCAGTAAAATAAAAAAATTAAGCATAAAAGTTGAGGCGTATAATTATGAAGATGATATAGCAAGATTTCTTGTTAATAGTTGGTGAAAAAGACCTATTAGTTTCGTAGGTGCCATAATGTCTCTGTTTTTTCCGGCCAAAAGTCACAAGTTCGATCAGAAAAAATGGCAACAGTGCAGTTTTTTTTTTAATCATAGCAAAATCAGAAAAAAAGACTGTGGCTATTTCTTAATAGCTGCCTTTTGGAGAGTAGAGGAAAATAAGTTGAAGTCAGAGATGACAAGTTGCATTTCCTGTGGGAATGTTATTGTAACAAGTCAAGGTTGGTTGACCAGGAAAGCAACATATTCTTTCAGTTCTGTAGCCTATTTATTTTTAGTGTTTTTTTTTTTAAAGTGATATCTTGTGGGTACATAGGGAGATATACATTACATCTGTTCGTGAAAGTTATACACAAATAAGTTTGATTTTAATTTAAACTTTAAGGGCACTGCTTTCCAGGGCTCTAGGGGAGAAAGGTGTACCATAAGAGTACCAAACCCTCGCTAGCTGTCACAGCAGATGATATATCAGTCAAATTAGCAGGTCTCCCGAATTAAGTCAATCTAAGAAGCAGACACCTTATGATTGCTGAGACTGGGGATGCCCGAAATGAATTTTAATGACGGTTGATTATTTACATTTCAGTCGTGTTTAAATTTCCGTCTGTGTGCTTTTTGAGGCGTAATTACAGGGTGGGAAAGAATTGGATTTTTGAATCTAGGCTTCTTCTTGAGAAAGCTACTTGGTGAGCCTGTGAGAAGGGTAGTATACATGGTAAGCCTGTGAATGAATGAATGAATGAATGAAGAACATTAATTTGGAATAAGCAATGCTACTGTACAACAAAAAACAAACGCAGAATAGCAACTAATGTTTAACCAGAGTCGAGGGGTTGCCCACTCTCAATTTTGGTGTGCACCGAGTTACCATGTTTCCTAGTATTAAAATCAGAATGTTGAAAGTGTCGAGAAATAAATAGCGTATTTTATTGCCGGTAGCCTACAGCTGGTGCCGGAAAAGGGTGTACACGAATTGCCGGAGAGTTGGCAACCCCTTGAAAAGAACTGACTGGTTCATAATTTTACAAGATCTCGAGCTCATGAACTGCATAGAATTCAGCAGCAGTTTCAGAGTGATTATGGTTAATGAAATTCTTGTCATTGACACCGCCGCTACAATGTGTCTTCTGTATCCTCTCTGTGAGCCCATCAATTTTCTTCATGGCAAAGAATGCACAGGACCCGTCCCCCCCCCCAAAAAAAAAAATGGAACTTGGTTCTTTCTTGTAAATGGTCCTGAGTCTCCAGGACCTTACGTTACTTCTTGTACTTTGTCTATCTAAGATACTACTTCTTTTGTATTTGCAAACTAAGGATTAGCTTCGCGTGATTTCACTACCAACAGCAAACTTTAGCTTGCAACCGTTGAAGGTATGTGTAGCGCAGGTGCCGATCTCCCGATATCCTTGCCTCGGCCGGGAGTTCGATGCGTGGGTGGACGTAAATCATCTGATGCTTCCCGTATCGTTCCCTAGATACTGACCCTCTACCTATACTATACCCACTTACCCGTGCACCAAACCAAACGGTAGGCACCACCGAGACTCGAACCAGCGACCCTTCGCTTGTGAGTTCAGTGGGTTAACCATTGGGCCAGGGTTTCTTCTGTATTCACAAGATAGGATAGCTTCCTGTGGTTTCATTAGGCCATTAGCAGGTCTGCCGACCGCACAGGCAAACCTCTAACTGAACGAGTATTTAGTTTGGGTTTCGTTGCGATGGTTTCCGCAATTAAAAGAAACCTAATTGAAGAAATGTTGGCTCATTTTCGAAATTAACTCTCCTGCGGCTTCTAATTTTCTTCTTTATTTTTTTTTCAGACGTCGTCGAGGTATGTTTCGATGGAAGGGTGCCAAGGAAGCGTAGAGTGTTCCAAGGTATTGAAACTAGTTTTGTATTATTTTGCGTTATTTTCGTAGTGCCATAAGTATTGAAGATTAGTAAATTTGAAAAATTATAGGCTAACCCTATGCCTAAATTAGCTTTGTTTGCATGATGTCTTAGTTTGGTTTATTAAGCGGATTAGAAGGTCCTTCGTGACGGTTCTTTGTGTTCAAATAAATGTAGTTTTGTCTATTTGTACCCGAGGGGTTGCCCACTCTCAAAATCGGTGTACACCGGGTGGCGACTGGCGCGTGTTGTGGATGGGTGGCGCACGTGGCGGAAAATACCCGTTTTTGAGCAAGAGGCGGGCGGGTGGCGCGCGTGGCGGAAGGGTGGTGAGCGTGGCGGAAAATAGCTATTTTTGAGCAAGAGGCGGGTGGGTGGCGCGCGTGGCGGATGCGTAGTGCAACATGGTGTACACCAAGTGGCGGAGAGTGGGCAGCCACTCGTTTGTACCTTAGATTTTTAGTCCAGTCGTCAGCGCGAGGAATAGGAGAATTTCATGTGGGCTATAAGTTGTGGTGCTGCCCTCTGCTGGTATAGAGGTGCTTTGTGCTTATCTTGAACGGTTCAAATAAAATCATCATCATCGGTGCTTTTTCACCGTAGCATGCGCGGTAACAACTACTTCCGCGTTAGTACAGTATCGCGACATTATTCAGATAAGCAAGCAACACCACGTTGAAAGCGAATTGACACTTCGGCAATTCTAGAGTCGTCAGATTGAACGACTGGAGAAGAAACAACTCATTGCCTTTAGCTGTGTGAATCGGGGTGTCGTTACTACTCGTTACTGACTGACAAGGAGTCAATTTGTTCGCCTACAGGTTCCGGGCTGACAACCTTGAGATTCGGTTCGCTTCGATAAGAAAAGTGAGACAGGGTACAAAACATAAGGCATTTTCTGCAATCGTTGTTAGGGCCCACACGTTTGTTTCCGCACCAACAAGGTGGCTCGTACCGTAGATTAAATTTGACAAACAACTCTCGGGGTGGTTTTAGACTTTGTGGCTTGGATTTGGCGGGAAATTTGAATCTGCTATAAAAATCATTCCGGAGGGGCTTAAAGTTTACCTGAAAAAAAAAAAAAAACAGTTTTAATTTTATATCTTGGATTTTGGTGCACTCGGTTATTTTGTCTCATTTTTTATTTTTTCACCTTGGCCTCTAGAAGTGACGTTCAGAATATGCACCGCTAGTCCGACAGGGCAAAGTCCATCCCGACGCGGAGAGCTTGAATTTCAACAAAATCGTGCACTTCAGTGGCTAATGAGTGAAGCTCAGAGTATTTTTATTTTTTCGGCAATCGTTTACCTTTATAGTTGTCAAGTATTTGAAGCATACACACGAGCATAGAGGTACTTCAGATATGAAAGAAAAAGTTCATTCGATGAAAATCGATTATATGAATAGCGGAACAACGAAGCAACGCATCTACATCGGGTTTTAAGCCTACTTAAGTGATGGTTAACTAGACTGTCGTGTGTCTTCCCTATTCTGTTAAACTGTAAGAGCTTTATTTCTACATACTAGGGAGAGCTACTCTTTATTCCAGAAGCATTTCACATTGAAATACCACTCTCACACCCTACAATAACTTTCAGGACTTTCCTAACTGGTTTCAGACCTTTTTTCTTGAAATTATTAAAGTACAATGGGCACTAATTATGCTTTATTTTTCAGAAAAAGCTTTACAATAAAAGTTTCTTACTAGTCCTAGATTGCGCTTCGAAAATAATATAAACCGTCTCCGTAGCTGGCCGATTGCTCAAATACTTTCTGATCAAGCGTTCTATTGTTTGTGTTACCAGCAAAAAAGTTTTGATTTCTTAAAAGTTTAGAAGTGCCATAAAAGTCAAAATATGACAGAAGTCCAGAGTTCTAAGTTAGTACTATCAGCAGAATTATACTGAGCGTATAATAACAGCGATTCAATAAAAACAAAGAAACAGTGCTTATACTTGTCAAAGCTGCTAAGTTTGAGGATGGCAGGCAGCTAAATACTCCATAATGGTAAATTGGCCAAAATAAATTGTCTATGAATCGGCTGATTTCTGATGCAACATTGTATTTTAGGGGGGTGTTAATATGACATCATGATCGTTTGATCCGCCAATTGTACTTCAAGCGCTTGGATACCAAACTGGGACTTCCTGGACTTTTGACCAATCCAATCCAAAAATGTAGAGCCACTGGGTCCAACGTTGTCGTCGGTCCCTTTCGGCCTTTCTTTTGGGTAGGGCCGATTACCACTGTAATCGCCTCTATATTCTATAGTTGTAACTGTTTATTTGTGACTTCCTGGACTTTTGACCAATCCAATCCAAAAATGTAGAGCCACTGGGTCCAACGTTGTCGTCGGTCCCTTTCGGCCTTTCTTTTGGGTAGGGCCGATTACCACTGTAATCGCCTCTATATTCTATAGTTGTAACTGTTTATTTGTGACTTCCTGGACTTTTGACCAATCCAATACAAAAATGTAGAGCCACTGGGTCCAACGTTGTCGTCGGTCCCTTTCGGCCTTTCTTTTGGGTAGGGCCGATTACCACTGTAATCGCCTCTATATTCTATAGTTGTAACTGTTTATTTGTGACTTCCTGGACTTTTGACCAATCCAATACAAAAATGTAGAGCCACTGGGTCCAACGTTGTCGTCGGTCCCTTTCGGCCTTTCTTTTGGGTAGGGCCGATTACCACTGTAATCGCCTCTATATTCTATAGTTGTAACTGTTTATTTGTGACTTCCTGGACTTTTGACCAATCCAATACAAAAATGTAGAGCCACTGGGTCCAACGTTGTCGTCGGTCCCTTTCGGCCTTTCTTTTGGGTAGGGCCGATTACCACTGTAATCGCCTCTATATTCTATAGTTGTAACTGTTTATTTGTGACTTCCTGGACTTTTGACCAATCCAATACAAAAATGTAGAGCCACTGGGTCCAACGTTGTCGTCGGTCCCTTTCGGCCTTTCTTTTGGGTAGGGCCGATTACCACTGTAATCGCCTCTATATTCTATAGTTGTAACTGTTTATTTGTGACTTCCTGGACTTTTGACCAATCCAATACAAAAATGTAGAGCCACTGGGTCCAACGTTGTCGTCGGTCCCTTTCGGCCTTTCTTTTGGGTAGGGCCGATTACCACTGTAATCGCCTCTATATTCTATAGTTGTAACTGTTTATTTGTGACTTCCTGGACTTTTGACCAATCCAATACAAAAATGTAGAGCCACTGGGTCCAACGTTGTCGTCGGTCCCTTTCGGCCTTTCTTTTGGGTAGGGCCGATTACCACTGTAATCGCCTCTATATTCTATAGTTGTAACTGTTTATTTGTGACTTCCTGGACTTTTGACCAATCCAATACAAAAATGTAGAGCCACTGGGTCCAACGTTGTCGTCGGTCCCTTTCGGCCTTTCTTTTGGGTAGGGCCGATTACCACTGTAATCGCCTCTATATTCTATAGTTGTAACTGTTTATTTGTGACTTCCTGGACTTTTGACCAATCCAGTACAGAAATGTAGAGCCACTGGGTCCAACGTTGTCGTCGGTCCCTTTCGGCCTTTCTTTTGGGTAGGGCCGATTACCACTGTAATCGCCTCTATATTCTGGAGTTGTAACTGTTTATTTATAAAGTGAAAAGTGTTTAAAATCTTGTATGGCCTTTCGGCTAAATAAACAAGCGTTATTATTATTATTATTTTCTTCTCCAGGATGACGTTGATTAGGGCTTTGTAGATTTGGTACTCGGTCTTCTTCGGGAACATCGTTGTGGTGATTGTGCTGATGGAGCTGGGGATTTTGAGCTCGTTGCATAGGACACAAAAGGCTTTCATGATTTTTGAATTTTTTGCGCTATTATGTTGGTAACCAGTGGAGGAGGATAAGGCGCTTTGCAATGTCCTTAGACGGCTCTCAGTGAGAAGAGTTTTGCGACATTGTAGTTGAAGGAAGAGGATTGCTTTTCAGTAAACCTTTAAGTAGCTTATGGCAAAAATCTTCAGACACATTGTAAGCTTTTCTTTACTTTCAGTGCGTGAGTTATTGCAGCCTCCTCATAAGGAAGTCAGATGTCAAGAGGAAGCTTGTATGTGAACGTGATAGTCATCTCTGCGTAAGTACAAGCACATTCATTAACAGAAAAAACCAGATGCTCCTTTCTCGGGCACTCGGGGTAAAAACACAAAATATAAATATTCTATCGTTGCTGACGTATCCGTTGAAAACATTGTTGGAATAAACACAAAATATACAGAACAAAACTTCGTCCTTGTGTTTGTGTGGTTTTTTTTAGTTAATCTTGAAACAATTCCCTTCCCCGAAAGGCGGCGTTTAATTCTTTTCTGTAGGAAATTACGACTTGTCTCCAAAAAGTACCAGCTTTAATTAGTTTGTCTTGGATAGATACTTCGAAAAAATTATTTTGATATTGTTATAAGTAAATTTATGTACATTGTTATACAAATAAAGAGAGGCGAAAAAGGAATCGGAAAGAAAGAAGAAGAAGAGAAGGGGGGAAGTAAAAGAAACCTTTCAAGCTTTTGTTTATCTTGACTCTTGAAACTTACAGTAGGGGAGCGAATGAAGATCTGGGACAAAAGTCAGTCTTCGAACCATAGCGTCAAAACTAACTGAGCTAAAACAGTGTGAAATAGACTAGAATGTTAACTTTTTTTAATTTTTGCTTCTGTAGCCTATTTTTTTTTTGTAAAAAAATGACACCATCTCTTGTGTCCCAATGCTTGAGGACCGTGGAAGTTTGGGACATAATGGTGAGGTGGATTGGGACACAATGTACTTGGACTTCGCTTCGCTTATGTGAAGAAAAAGAAATTAAATATAAAAATACAACAAAATGCTATAAATATATAGATTTGTGACGAAACATTATTTTTTTGCACAACTCCACTGGCAGTTGGAGTGGACAGCTGAAATAAGCGTACTGTAGAAAGTTTCTCCGAGTAAGGATTAAAGTTAACTGCAGTATTTGCTACTGGGATTAATCTTATCTGTACTGGGATAAGATTAATCCGAATTAGAGATAATCTTATCTCAATAGAGACAAGATTAATCCCAGTAGCAAATCCTGCAAGATTTGTTTTATTACAGTGCGTACCATAGCTTTCAGCTCAAACAAGTCCACTTCACTGAGGACACACGTTCTTTGAGACTGAAAGCTATTTCATGCTCTTAAGATGCAGGTTCAGTGAACACGCTGTCATTGATTGGATCACACGAGTGCTATATCAGTGCGTTAACATTATCCATGCATATATTGAACTGAGTTAAACAGAGAATACAAGAGAACGACTACTGAAAGTATAATGGAGATTAGCACTGCAGGAGTCCAGCCTAGTCGAATAAGCAGCAAGCGACGGCGGCAATTCAGTACTATCTATTCAGTGTAACAAAAACTTTAGTTTTGATAGGAACTAGAATATAATCTTGGACATTACGAGATGGCTTGGGCTAAACTAAGGGTATTTACAGCAGCAAGTGCTGATGAAGAATTGTAACACCTTCAAAGTGTTTTTCGTAAATCATAGTTTATTTTACGGACAATGAAAATGCAAACTAAAAACAAAGACGGACATAAATATTGAGTCTCCATCAATTTGTCGCTTTGAGGAGGTATATGACATGGTACACCAGTCGTCTTGATTTTGGGGATACGTGCCCTAATGCCCCTCACTATACCATGTCACAGTCCTCCCCGGACAGTCAAATTTCGTTTTTTCACAAAATATTAGAAGATGGCAGCAGTAGGCAGCACTACCCTTGCAAATTCACACTGTGGTCTGCAGACCGAACTCACAATATGCTAGCAACCACGCGTCATACACTAGAACTTACAGGCTAGCCCACTCTAAGGAGCTTAAAATAAGACTGACATCAGTGACCTATGGTCATGTATGATTCGTAAATGAACAAAAGGTTTTGTTAACTGGTACTGCTCTTACAAAATATGCAACCTTTAAATACAAAGATTTTTTGGCCGGTCGAGGCCCGGAAAGGAAGTTTAGTTGTAGATGCCTCATGATCATGAGATGAGTCACTATCATGAGTTAATAAAAATATAAAGAGTAGATTACGGACAGTATAAAAGTTTGAACATGGTAAACGGAAAGGGAGTAGTGCTGCCTAGCGGCAGCAGAAGTGAGCAGTGCGGGGCGCAGCTGGCACCACCGCAACAGGAATATTGACGTATGTATAGCTTTTGAACAAGGAATCCGCTCTTTTAAAGCACAACTCTTAGTAGAAATGATCTTTTCCCTATGAAACGGATCAGAAAAAAACCTTTTCGAAAATACCATTACTTTCCACCTGACAATAGCGATTCTCTTGTTACCGCTTGTCGACTATATCCAGCCTTCCTGCTCTCGGGCGCGGTGACTGGGCGCAAAAGATTTGAAAACTGTATGTGCCGTGGTTAAAAAGTGGGAAAACTAAGCAAATAAAAAAAGTAATAAACAGAATATTATCACATCAGTTGTCAGCGGGCGTTGTAGATGCTTGCAAACTTTTCGTTGGATGACGGGGAAACTCAGTCCGGAACGGATCCGGTGACTTTGGGGGAGTTGGTGGTGGGGGGGGGGGACCGGAAATCGTGTGACGTGTTCAGATTAGACATATCGGGGTGAAACTTGGTGAGAAGAACAAGCACAAGCCCTAGATACGTAGTTGACAAGACCGGACCGGATCTGGGCACTGTGAGGGGAGTTGTAGGGACGGTCCTGAAATTCGGGTGATCCGGGGTTTAAATGCTTCCAGGTGTGCCAGGACGATGAAACTTGTCAGGCTTATCGGAGACTCGACCACTTTAACTGAAGAACAGTCGTTCCTCCGATTTGACCATCGTGGGGGGAGTAGAGGGAGGGGGAATCTGGAATCTTGAGGTGTGTCGAACTGGTGATCGGGTCTCAGTGAAACTTGATGTTTGGAAGGAAGTTCAAGTGCGACCGGGATCCGATCAATTTGGGATCCCTTACAGTGGAGTGATTGGGATGAAACTTCGTGGGAAGAACAAGCGTAAGCCCAAATACATCAGTGACAGAACCGGATTGGATTCGGGCAATGTGGTGCAGTTGGAGCGGAGGGTCCGGAATTCCGGTGATAGCGATTTAAGGTACTTCCAGATGTGCTAGGACGTTGAAACTTAGGTTGAACATTAGGGACTTGACAAGATTGACTTAGAAATTGTCACTCCCCAGATCCGACCGTCCCTTAAAGGGCTTAACTGACCTTAACTGCAAAGTACAAAAAATACTTTTAAACAAAATATACATTTTCAGGATCCACATGACTCATGATCATTTTTGCCTCAAGGGTTTTGCTTAGAATGAATTTTGGGTGCGAATCATAAACGCCAAGTGAAAATAAGACTGTTCACCAAACAATGCATTTCGTGATCTCTGAGGGCCTCTGATGTTTATGTCACAAAGGTTTTGCTTAAAAATTAATATCTGGTACCCTTAAAGTGCGCATCTTGCCGAAAAGTAAAAAAAAAATACTTATTACCAAACCATATTCATGATCCTAAAGGGCCCATGATAATCTTTGTCTCAAGGATTTTATTGCAGGTGAATTTCTAGCGCCCTTAAAGTGCGCATCATCACAGCTAAGTGCAACAATACAATACGTTTTACCAAACGATAAATTCTCATGATTTCCAAGGATCCACGATCATTATTATCTCAAGGGTTTTGCTTACAAATAATCACAACAAACCCATGCAAATTCCTACTTGCATCCTCTGACCATACCTCGCAAGTGCTATATGAGCTTCTTGCTCTTGTTTTCTTAATCGCGAACATTCAGTTAAGCTTTTAAACTGCTTTTATTTAAGTGCACAGGTGGTATAAAGTACATGGTCATTGTTTTAAGAAGATTGAATGAAAACTCGATTTATGTAATTTGAGGATAAGGAAATGATGAGGATAATTGAGGAGTCATGTCCGAGTAATGATGAAAAATGCAAACAGAAACCATGTGCGATACAATTTTTGCCCGGGGCATCTCACTTATGTAGCGTGTACTTCATAGCATTTCGGGAGAGTATTTGGAGGAATTCCTTTTTTATTTCTTGTTACAAGCGTTTTCCGGCGAAGTGTTATGACCTCTTTGGCATTTTTCGGAATATATTTGATCATTTGCTTATTTATTGTCTGCTTGGACTTCTTCATATACTTCATATTTGAATAGGGGGTCGTCTCATTCTCATGCCTTCCTCATACAACCTACGCTACTGATGAAAATGAAACGAAAACAAAAATATATAAGATTGACTAGAAACATCATAACACCAAGAAACATCATAGGTGCGCTGGTTCATATGAACTGTTTACCGAGAAACCTCATTCACGGAAACTTTACTCGCCCGCAATGGCCTAAATCTCTTCACCCCCCCCCCCAGACACAACCCGTTGAAATTTGTCAGGTGACATCCAAATTAAAGAAACAATTTGGTTATTTTAGGAGCCCGACAGCTACCAACTCTTCCCTAACTGGAAGGGAGTTCAAGTCTGCGACGGATGAGTTAAGGAGATACCCTTAAAAGTCCCTTATGACTAAAAAAAGCTCTTATGTACTCCCTTCACACTGAGACACTTACGAACGCTACGTCGACGTAAGAAGCCTACGTAGCTCTCCGTAACGTAAAAATCAAGAGTTGAAATTTGTTCAACTTAAGAAACGTAACGTAAGGCAACGTAAGATGATGAGGCAGAAATTTGATTGCCAATTTTTTCCAAGAGAGACCCTGGATTTATGATTTAAAAAATAGCATCCTTGTCACATTAGCTCAAAACAGCACAAATTGGCAAAGCAACTGAAAAAGAGTCTACTATTCTGCGCAGAATTTCGAAATGGAACATGTTTTGTCATAGTTGCGCTCCAGGAAACTGCATCCTAATGACTCTGGGGTCATTAGGATGACCCCTGACTCTGGAGAGTCAGCTGACTGAAATAAGGGTTTCAAGTCAAATCACACCAGTTTGTGTAACAGTTTAGTTTTAAATTCCATTGGAAGGTAGACTCCTATGACTTTCTTTCACGTTTCCCAGGATTACTCTGAATTACTTCCAAAAAAGGTAGATAGCTTTTAATTGTTGAAATACCATCACTGGCGTATGTTCCTTGTCATATTATTCGTCAAAACCTATGAAAAATTGACAAAATAAAATGAATTCTTCAGTTTTGTTCTTACGTCAGTATGAAGGGGTCCACTTGAGGTGTGAAAGATTCGACGTAACGTAAGATTTCACGTTTCAGTCTGAAGACGCCTTAAGGACCGTTCAAGCTTACGTTTAAGGCGTAGAATTCCTGAATTATATTTTCTATCCGCGAATATCTGTGGTAACACTTACATCCCGCCAAGCTTGCTATAGTAAAAAATAATAGGAACGGGTTCTATTTTTTGTGTTAAAAGTTATACGTGACCAATCACAGCTTGCGTTTCCATCACGTGGCTGTCAAGGAAGAAAGAGAGAAACGTATAAGGAGAGATATTTGTAATATAACAGAAACTGAATGAGGTCTTTGAATGGAAAGTCAGTCATACTAAACTGTACAGGTAATTGCGTTTTGACAACTACAAGCTTTTACCTTATCGGAAATAATTACAGCAATCCTGGTAGGCTCAAAACTAAATCAGGAAATCTACATTGGTACAACAGACACAGCAACAGATATTATACTGAATTTGCACAAAGTCGGTCGAGGCTGATCTAAAATTCTACATTTCAAGATGTTCAGTGTCCCGAAAGTCATCAAAGTCTAGGCTCTCTAGGGATTCATTAGTTGCGTTTTTGTTCGGCTTTTGCCTTTCCCTTTTCAGCTTTGGCTTTTTATCGTTTTCAGGACTTTTTTAACATTCTCGTGTTTTTGACAGTTCCCGTTACTACTAAGGACTTTTCACTTTTCTCGGATGAAAACGCTATTTTGACAAATGCGATTTTGTTTGTATTTTACCTGCACTTCAAATTTGTCATCTTTAAAATCCGAAACAGTCTCGAAAAACTGACTTTCACTTTGAATTAAATTCTTCTTTTATTGGATTTTGGGATAAACTGGCTAAAGTAGCGAAGCAAAAAGCCTAAAGGAGAGCGTAACTTGGTCACCAACCAAGTTTGCCTTTTTGCAAAAAGCCGAGGGAAAAGGCGAAAGTCGGCGTTTGGCTTTTTGACAAAAACGGGAAATTGTCAAAGAGTGCTTAGGACCATTTTACGAAAACGCAAAAAAAGTAAAAAGCCGTCGAAAAGTCGAGTGAAAAGTCGAACAAAAACGCAACTATTGTCAGGTTCTAGGCTCCGTGTGGTTAATCTGCACATACGTGGTCGTGCAACTTGATTTTCAAGTTGAATGGACGGGGAGGGTAAGGCTTAGAAAGACGTATTTCTTATTCATGAATATATAACATGGATAAGTATTTTTGTTCATTTTACAACACAAGCCTGAACGGTCCTTGATTATGTTATGTTAGAAGACGGACAGCTTCGCAGTTCAGTCTAGTTCTAAAAGAGTGTTAAGTCTGCTTGGACAGAAATTGCCCAGATTGCTAGCCGGCTCGCTGGAGGGGGCAATTTTCTAACGACACACAAATTCAAGAAATTTCCACTTATATTTTCCAAGGCAACGCTTGGCTTTAACAGCCTGATAAGAGCCCCAGAGGGGGGGGGGGGGCAGGTTGTCAGGCAAATAGCAAATGTTCAGTTGCCTTCGCGGTAAAAATGTCAAAAGGCAGAGACAGACTTTTTTAGGAATATTACACAGTTAGGACGAAGATATGGCTATTCTATTGTCTGTATTAGAGTGGAAAATGTATTTAATTTGTGAGTAGGCCTAGGCTAAGGTGTATGAGTGTAGGGTAATGGTGTCGGCTATATCAGTTTTAGTGAGAATGTTTCAGCCTCCTTGCTGTACATTTAACAGTTATATTTTGTTAAATAGCATCAGCAGCTCATAATTCTGCATGTGGGTTCCATGTCATCATCTAGCGGTTGAAGTTCGTTTATTATCTTTTCAGTGGCAACTGAAGGGGCTTATTGAGCCGCTTTCAGGCCGTACTCTTGCCATAATTGTATTCGGTTCCTTAGTTGCTCATGTGTCTCTTTATTGGGTCGGGAGTTTCGACAAGTGAGTAAGACTACTTAGAAAATTGATCGTCCATGTTTGATTTCCTACGAATTCGATAATTTGACCGGATTCGTCGGAATCCGGTGAAAACTGTAATGTGTTAGTTCTGATTAACTCCTTTGTCGAGCTGTTCGTGTGCCTATAGGGATAATAAAATTGCAGCCCATGCATCGACTTACCGCCTAAATGGTACGATCAGGAAATATTTCGGAAAGTACAAATCTTCCGACACAACTCATAAGGTGGTGTAAATATTAGGCATGGTGAATCAGTATGTTCTCCGGCTCCGGTCCTGATCTTGGTTAGACTTGAAATTAAAGACAGAAATTAATTATTAAATGAGTTAATGATTTATGTAATTAGGATCAGTAAAATGCTTACAAAGACCCGATTTTCTGGATCTAGTAACTCCAGTAAATATTCTCCTTTCGGATCCCGCCGAAACCTTTGGTTTTGTTTGCCTGGGGACAATAGAAGGGGCGAAAGCACAACATCTGAAGCTCAGTGAATACGTGGAGTTGGCGAGCTCTTCGCTGATTACCCAGAGATAAAGTCTCGAAATCATTTAAGGTTCAGTTCTGCATGTTTCTGCTCTCAATTTTTGGGATCCCAAAACGTAAGTCTCGGGATACCTATGATGTCGTAAAAGTTTCCGTCTGTTTTTCCGTCCGTCTGTTAGCACAATGACTCTCGAAGGGTTTGAAAAATTTTATTCAAACTTGGCATGAGGAAAAGAAAATGAAATAGTCGATACAAGGGTAAGGCGACATGCTGAATCCGAATATGCAAATTATCTTCTAACCGGACAAGTAGTTCGCCCGGAATCCGGCCAAAACCGGAAAATTCGCAAAACTAAAAGTTTCATCTGAAGTTGATTAGAGGTTTGATTAATTGGTAAGGAAACATGCAGAGTTTGAATACGAAAATATGTTCTCGTCGGACAAGTAGTTCACCCGGAATCCGGCCAAAACCGGGAAATTTATGACAAGTATAAGTTTAATCTGAAGTTGATTAGATGTTCGGTTTAAGGGGTAAGCAGACAAGCTGGATCCGTTTCTGAGCTGTAGTTTTCCCAGACAAGTAGCTTGCCGGGAATCTGGCCGAAATTGGAAATTTTGCAGAAGTAAGGCTGGAAATTTTGACTAGTTAAATACGACGAAGGAAATAGGGGTAAACACACAAGCCGAATCCATATCTGAACTTGGTCGTCTCCGATGATTACCATTGACCTTAATCTGCTGAAGTCTGGATCAAGTATTACATTTTTGGGATCCCATCGAAACCTTTGACCTTGTTTCAGTTTGTCCTTTTACGGATCCCAAAACGTAAGGGAAAAAAAACATAAGAAACGTACAAACGTAGGGGTGTACTTATGATTTCGTAAAAGTTTTCAGTTTGTCCGTATGTTAGCACGATAACTCTTGATGGGGTTGAGGTATTTTGTTAAAACTTGGCATGAGGACTCTTGGGGTCAAAGTACAGGTAAGGTTCAAAGATGAGCTCTTTAGCCCTATAGTCAGGGGCGTCACTATAGGGGGGGAGGGGGAATCAGATGGTGTATGGTTTTCGGGGCGTCGGTATTCTCGTCGGCACAGTGGGTTCTTTTTACACGTAAGAAATCAAATTCTGTAAACCTCTATCGGGCGCATCCCGGAAGTTTTAAGTTTCGTCGGCACGTCGGCTTCTATTTACATGTAAGAAATATAGGTAAAGATCGGGCAAAACACAGAAGAAATCGAATTCTGAATGCTTTTGTCGATCGTCGATGATCTTTCGGCACATCGGGTTCTTTTTGTACTTAATAAATCAAATACTGCAAACATTGTCGGTAACAAATTTTTACAGATTAAAAAAGTTTCGCATGCAGCGCTTAGTTCAAATTAGTCTGTGTATAATCGTTGCAAGCTTCGCTTTTTAGGTGAAGTTGAAACGAGAAGGCGAACGTGTGAACTTAAATATACGAATTTACAGTAAAAGAACAATCTCAACTGAAGTACTAAATTAGTTTTACACAAAATTTCGTCTGTGGCGCATTTTGTAGTATTCCCTATTTGGAAGATCGGTACGTTTCATTTAATTGGCGTTTTAGGATTGACATTCTTGGGGGATTGAAACACGTTAAAAGCCAGAACTTGTATGGTAGATATAGCAAAATGTTTCCGGACGAAAGGCAGATACAAAAAATTTCGCCTGCGGCGATTACTTTAACTTGTTCTGGGTACAGTCGTTGGAAGCTTCGCTTTTCATCGAAAGCTGAAATGAAAAGCCGAATATGTGAACTTTAGTAGATACAATTGGATTAAAGGAATAACCTCAACTTATGCGTCTCGTTTTACACAAAATTTAGCCTGCGGCGCGCATTTTGTAGTATTTTCTGTAGTCTGTAGTTTTAGTAGATTTGTAGTACCTATTCTCTGTGACATCGGTGTTTCATTTTGTTGGCGTTTTAAGATGGACATCTGGGTTTCAAACATGTTAAAAGCTAGAAATTGTATGGTAGGTATAGAAAAAGAAAGTTCGCCAAAAAGGCAGATTTAAAAAATTTCGCCTGCGCCGCTTAGTTTAACTTGTTCTGGGTACAGTCGTTGGAAGCTTCGCTTTTTGGCGAAAGTTGAAATGAAAAGACGAATATGGGAACTTTAAAATACGAAGTTACAATAAAGGAACATCTTCAACTGATGTATTACAGTTAGTTTTATATCGGTTCTACTCTATGCTAGTGGGATATATGCGCCGTGCAATGGCGCATTTTTTTCGGCCCATTTTTTAGTCCGTCGGCACAAACGGGACGTCCCCCCCCCCCCAAGGTAAAAGGCTAGTGACGCCACTGCCTATAGTTAGGGGTGAAGGGGCAAAAAAAAGTGTTTTCTTAAAAAATTTAAGGAGACATGCTGAATCCAAATATGAAAATTATTTTCTCGCCGGACAAGTAGTTCACCCAGAATCCGGCAAAACCGGAAAATTTGTGAAAAGTAAAAGTTTAATTTGAAGTTTATTAAAGCTTCGATTTAGGGTTGAGTGAACATGCTTAATCCAGATATTAGATTTGCCTTCTCGCCATACAAGTGGTTCACCCGGAATCCGGCGAAACCGGAAAATTGCTGAAGAAAAGTAAAAGTTTAATCTGAAGTTGATTAGAGGTTTGATTTAGGGAGAAGGAGATATGCTGAATCGGAATATGGAAATTATTTTCTTGCCGGACAAGTAGCTCGACCGGAATCTGGCCACAATCGGAAATTTAGCGTGAAGTTTTCAAACCCAATGACATAGTTGATAGGGTAAGCAGACATGCCTGTTGCAGCTTTCGAACATTCTAAAGATCGTTTAGAGATTCGGTATCGGCGAAAAGTGACACGCTGAATCCAGTTTGACCTTTATTTCTTTGACGGTGGAAACTTTTATTTCCTTGAGCTGGCAGAATTTGCCAGAACCCTGAAATTTAGATGGAAATGTTCGCCCCACAATGCAACCAGCTCTTTTGCTCTTCCAGCAGTTCGTCGAGAGTACTGCTAAAAGAAGGATTTTGGTCAAGTGGTCACATTGGCCCGAAGTCGATTAGACATGAGATGCTGGAGTCAACATGCATGCTGCATCCATATCTGAACTTTTCTATAGGTTATAGCAAAATGTTGCAAAATGACCTGTCCTATTCTACATCGAATACTAAGGCAACCTACTCCCATAATCAATCCATATATTTCTGAATCTGGAGATCCCAATTTCGTATGGTACCTTCTAACCCCTCTAACAAAACCAGGCTGATTTTATCACTTGCCGTGTTTTGCTAACTTCGATGTGTATCACGATGTCGATGGCTGTCGGCGAGAAGTTTTTCTATCAGAAAAACCGGTTATGTAAATTCTTTCCCTGTTTTCGCTGCAAGGTCAACGGGTTTCGGAAAAGGCTTAAAACAGCGAAAACCGTGGGTTATTTGTTGAAAGCACAACCTAGTTCTAAAGTATTCAAACATTCTAAAATACTGTAAGTTGAAGAGTAAATGGTGCGAGGGGTCCTTTAAAGGGGTTTAGCGAGGACAGGAAATTTACACGATTTGTTTGTCTGGGTCAATCAGTCCAGTAAATATTAACCATTGGTCTTTTTTTAGAACGAAGGATGCAGACAAGCCTGTTCCTTCTTCGGCCTCATGGACAATGAGACTTTTGACATTAGTAAGAATGATATCCATTTGAAAAAGAAGTATAAGAAATTTCCATCGAAACTTCACCCTTTCCCTCCCGTGGAGAGGTCGTCTTCTCAGCCAATCAGGAGTACAGAGAGTTCAACGGTAGCGCCATCCGTGGATGCCACGACGTCCACACGTAGTCCCACTGGGCAATCACCTGTGGTAAGCTGTTTCCAAAGTTTTTTACACTGTGGATTAATAATTGAGACGATAGTGAGAAATTTAGTGTTTGTAATGAAAAAAAAAAATAAGAAAACTACAAACCTGTTTAAAAATACAACCCCACGCTAGTGGGGAAACACTAGATGCGGACAGTTTCGACGCCACTTTCGAGAATCGGCACCATTCGGCTTAAACTGCTCATAACGCGCTTGTTTATTTTTAGTTCTAGGTTTTTTAATTTTTAATCGTGAATATCTCAATTCCCGTATTGTGTTACCACGTGAAATAAATTACTTCTGTTCGGCGACGTATATCCAGAATGGATCTGCAAATAGTGACATAAAATCATTTCAATTAAAACACATTTCATTATTTTCCATGAAAAGAAAATAAACAAAAATATAACGAAAATAAAATTTAAAAAATAGCTTCAAACTGAGTTTTAGATTTGAAATATGTGTAAATGTACGGTTGGCGAATCTGTATTGTGATCCTTTTGTGTGTTCTTTTTCCACGGTGAAGATGAGTCAGTAACCTAAAACTGGTTTAAACGAAGAATCCAGGATCGAAACTCTAAAATTTGACTGCTTCAGTTTTAAGAGTAGAAAAGTTATGTTTTTAGTTTTATTGGGTTTTAAGTAGGAATAAGTAGGCCTAATAGTAATAAAGATTTTTTTTAAAGATTGATGGGTTGAAGTAAATATTGTTGGTAAATAATGTTTTAGCATTATTATTAGTGTAGGAGACATTAATAAGGAAAGAGTCATCGAGGGCGGAGGAGACGTAGCATCGAGCTGGTGTCGAATCTGGTTTGAAAATTGTCGAAATTTTGCTACGCGTGTATAAAAAAAAATGAAAACAAAGTGAATTAGTGACCGTTCTAAGATTTTGGGTAGATTTTTCCAATCAGAGCATATTTACTTCCTCCCTTCTGAAGCTTCTGTAGATCGCCATTCGTACCAGATAAACACTCATGACAAGTATGGTATAATCCCCGGGTGATCAATACATCTCACTCACACGTCCTTAAATTCACTGCCGTTAGATTCACTTGAAATTCCGACGCCCCTTATTGACCTATCATGGCTCCCCCAACCCTGGATTCTCATAACACCTTTGTTGGGACTTATTCGTCCGTGAGCGCGATTGCACTGTTTGTGAACGGAGCAAACAAATGTGACGGGGGGGGGGGGATTCTAAAAGAGGAGTAGAGTTGTATTATGTGTGTTGGCAGGGAGAGGGGACTTTTGCTTGGCTCTTTTGCTTCCTAAACACTTCAGTAAAGCTTGAGTTCTAAGTTGTACGAATATAAACGCACGAAAAGATGTTTAATTATTTTGTTCTTTTTATTGTTTTTTTTCGTGCCCTTGACTTTCTTTTTTTCGTATGCCTCAGCTGTACCGTAGCTAGTAAGCAGGTTACGAATACGCTGGTGGAATAAAAATAGTAAATGAGATGAGCGGGTTGTACATAAATAATAAATAAAATAAGCGGGCTACAAACAAATAAATATAATTAAAATATTTAGGATAGCCCAGCGTACCGTTAGGCTGAAAAACTACTCCGCTTGGTTGTCAATAATAGGTCCAGTTCAGTTGGACATACCAGAGTCGGATTGCGTAGTTTTAGTACCTCTTGCAACGTCCTTGTAATGAAGTAGCCATGATGGATAGCAAGATACACTTAAAAAAATATTGCAAGAATTTTTTTCAGTAAAGATAAGATTAATCCCAGTAGCAAATACTGCAGTTAGCTTTAACCCTTACTCGGGAGAAACTTTTTACAGAGTAGCCCATTTTCTGGTAAGAACAGTGCAAACAACTGTGACCGGGGAATCTTAAAAGATGATTATAGTTCCGTTAGCAAGCAACTTTTAAATCCCAGGACACACTTTCTCTATGTATGTTCTTGTTCCCTGATATCCTGATATTCTCCAGTTTGCAAAAAAAAAAAAAAAAAAAAAAAGATAAATATGACGTAAGGGATGAATTGCGTGCTTGAAAGTGTCTATATTTTATATATTTATATATATATATTATATAACTATGTTTTTTTAACGTATTTATCTGACAAATTTTGGTGGGTTCTCTCTTTTGAGCTGTTTTCGAAAATGAAAGAATTTAAATTTGTACTTGTCTTTTTGTAGGCTACTGAACGAAAGATGGACCAAGACATTCTTATCCTATCAAAATAATAATTATATAAATACACTAAACAGGTTTTGCCTCTACATATCCTCTCTATCATGTATGTTTGTAAGCTCTGTGACGTGGGATATGGAGATTAGTTTATTCGACTGTTGCTCAAATTTATATTCAGTTTTCCCGCCTCGCTCCAGCGCTTTCAGATTCGATTTCAAATGCGAGTTTGCATCTATAACTCTTTTCAGTAGCTGCTAGGCTACTGTGTAATAAGATGGAGGGTGAAAGATTTGTGTGTGTTTACTAAAGAAGGGACATGAATCGTTTTCGTTAGTCCGAATGGAAATACGTATCGAGAGAAGAGAAAAGTAATTTTCTGGATATAAAGAAGTCCTTCGCCGCTACCTTCAATTAAATTTCATTGCTTGAATGAACAGGGAAAACAATTATCAAACTTTAGAAATGATCAGATATTAATTAAAATTAATTAAAAATTACCAAAAATTAGCTAATACTCGCTTCACAACGGGATGTTCTCTATCTTCTGTCCTGATTAATGATTTAACGTAGCAACTATTGCTTCAGGGGTTGGTAACTAGTTTGGTGCAATAGGCCACCTAAGAATTTGAACTAAACGAGTAAAAAGCTACACGTGGGTGCAGTACTGAAATATTGTTTTTAAAACAATTACTCTACCTCCGACATTTTGACTTGCCAGCCAGTTGGTCCCAATTTCTTCCCTTGTTACCTTTTTATCGGAACCGATAATAAACGCCTTGTTCTTAAAGTTTAACCGAAAAGGGCTAGGATACGACAGTCTAGTTACCCATCACTTGTTCGCTTAAATAATCTTGAAAACCCGATGAAAAAGCGTTAGTTTGTTTTTCTGATATTTCCAAATAATCGATTATCCCATTGTGCTTGCCGCTCTTCCCGTTTTTGTGATATCTCTATGGTGCCTGGAACATTTGGCAACAATACCAGCAGCAAACGAGTAAATAAATTGTGTATCAAATAAACAAAGAAGTGTCTGCAGTCTGCAGTGCCAAAAACTAGTGCTAGATAGTGATAGTGATAGTGCAGTGATTTTCGCGGGCAAATTGTGGACGGATTCACCATGGGAAAGCGTCCACATTCCCAACGTCCCTACTGAAGACTACTGTGGACAGAATGAAAATCCCCAATAGGTGTTGTAATAATTCAATGTATTTGAATCTAAGATGTAAAAATAAGTTGCCTGTTCAGTTAAACTTTAATATTGAAATGTCTTAGGTGGTGCTTTACTTATCAGCCTGTTCACCTGATATGAGTATTTGATCTTCTCAGCTTCATTCAAACATGTTTATCGGTACTAGCCCCCCTCTGAGCTCATATTTGTCCACATATGCCGATGTTATGTAGGGAAGGAGATTACCAGAATATCTTTGCTATCATCAGCACATGTCAGATTTGACGATATGGTCATAAAACTCATGTTGAACGTTGATGTCTCAATATTGTGAGGAGCGAGCAAGACAACAATGTCATTTGAGTGCGAGGAGATAAAGACTATGTAGCCTTATATTCTTAGTCTCACAAGGTCTGTTTGACTAAGCTTCTAAAACTGTAAATCGCAATAAAGAAGAAGAACTCTGGAAAATCATAGTAACTTATTTTTAATCCATGGCTCCACAAGGGAAAATAAGTTAAAAAATTAATCATTAATGGAACAGAAATGCATTAAAACACGAACAGGAAATACAAGAGGAAGTTTGGTCCAAGGCGAGAAAATGCTGGTCCCGACAGCTTTCTGGGAAGGGGCAGTAAATTTTCTGAGATATCCGTTGTCCAAGCAAAAATATTCAGTTATCTCCATAAATAATTGCTAGGCTTGACTTGAAACACATTGTTCGGTGCTGTTTAGTGTTGGGCGACATTGAGATCTTTTAGATTTTAGATGGTGTGCGTTTTGTACCTAAATTGGAACTTTCTCACGTCATTCGTTCATTCCTTTTTGTTTCTTGTCACAGTGAATTTGAGACATAAAAATTGGGACTAAGGGACTAAAAATTAGGACTATGGTTTGCGCGGGATCGTAAAATATGATTCTTGATAACACTGTAAAAAGTCTCTCCGTATAAAGATTAAAGTTAACTGCAGTATTTGCTGCTCGGATTCATCTTATCTCTATTTGGTATCAATCTTATCTGCCTAGAGATAAGAATAATCTGTGTAGCAAATACTGCAGTTAACTTTAATCTTTATACGGAAAAACTTTTTACAGTGAAGTAACTGGGATTTGGTTTGGGTCTGGTTTGCATATTAGTATTAACAATGTCCCGTTGGTCCTTTTGTGCAATAACTTCTGTTCTGTTCTGTTTATAGTTCATTCAGTGAAATCTCATGTGATTACCGCACATCGTGTAGCCAATCTGGAAATACGGGAAAATTACCTGCAGAAAAAGTGTTCTTTTACTCTCTAAAAACCTGATGTTCTTCGATTCGAACTTCTTCAAAAATTACACGAAAATTATGACGTCGGTAATTACGAAATATAACTTCCTGCTTTAAGAAATATGTTGACGGGTGTTTGACGTAGTAAAGAAGTTACGACTTACGAAACAAAGGACTTCGCGTGGGTTTGCTCTGCCAAAACGAAAATGAGCAGTTTTGATTTATTATGTTTTTTGTTGTAATGATATAGAATTGTGTAGCTTTTCGGTTGTTCTAAAAAATCGACAGAGCGAATAAAATAGTTGAAATGTTCAAGACGCGTAACGAGCGAACAAAACATTACTTTTGTTTATTAATTGGAATCCATGGACTAGTAGCAAGGGCATAATTTGTTCAGCAAATTTCCCCATTGAAGGGCATGTCAGTGAATGGTGTAGTATATGACTGCAAGTATTAGATCACCCCTCCGATACACAGAACATTTATTTATTTTATTTCAAATAAGGCCAACATGGGCCACACTAAACAAAATACACTCAACAAACACTGGGAAGGTTCGATTTGTAGCCAGTACCGATTCTCGACTACGTAAAGGCAATCCAAAAAAATTGCTCTTCAGAAGCAAATTGATCCTTCGGCCTTACTCCATCTTTCAATTTGCTGCTTTGTTCGTGTGGGCGGGAATCGATACAAGTGAGTAGTCGATTTGTAACTTCAAGGGTTGCATTGTATGGTATTTGTTACCATTACTGTCATACCCGTCAGTACACTACTCTAGAAACAAATTTGCTCATACTAAATATTCTTTGAGCCCAAGCTGACTTTGAAACATTTATTCAAACAATGTTTACAACGGATACGTCAGCTCTGATTTGACGGGGAAGGGGAACAAACCTGTTAGATTACAGGTTTGTTTCCTTCCCCGAAGTTGAACAAGAAGATTGACAGCCTGACGAGGACCCTTGCCAAGAAGGGCCGAAATATCGCTGATGAAAAATCTGAGCTGACGTATCCGTTGTAAACATTGTTTGAATAAATTGCTCATACTCCATGTCAAAAATATAACTAGTCTAAAGAATTTAAGAAAAATCGGCACTCAGTCAACTACTTTAAATGGTCGGTCTGATAGGTCTTTAGATACGTCGGGTATTTACCGTGTAAAAGGATCGAATGGATATTTCGCAACTTACAGCTAAGAAAGTCTATGTTTCTCTGGTTTTATTTTATTTTCGAATAAAGTCGTCAGTTTAATTATGAGGGTAAATGCGCTGGAGTGTTATCAAAACTATTGGATTATTCCAGTTTATTAAATCTTATTTCAACAAAAACATGGACACTTCTCTCTGCGCGCTTCCCCAGCATACTATCAATCAAAATAATATTCATTCCACTCAAGAGTCATCGCGCACCCCGGGAGCTAACGATGTACTATAGCATCCGGTACAGTAAGTCTCAGTTCCCAGTAGTGACCTAACCCTTAAAGGACCTGTCTTACCTTTAATACCAAAACAACCTACTTCCATAATCACTCCGTATATTTCTAAACCCGGAGACCCCTTTCGTACGGTACATTCTAACACCTACAACAAGACTACTCTGATTTTCTCACCTGCCGTGTTTTGCTACCTTCGATGTGTATCACGCTGCCAACGGCGTATCTGCGATAAGTTTTTCCATCAAAAAACCGGTTATGTAAATTGTTTCCCTGTTTTGCTATAAGTCAACGGGTATCGGAAAAGGCTTAAAACAGCCAAATTCGAGGATTGTTTGTTGAAAGCACGGCCTAGTTTTGAAGGTTTCGAATATTTTTAAATATTGTAAGTTGAAGAGTTAATAGTGCGAGGGGTCCTTTAAGGGAATGTGATCTCGGTAATAATTATCAAACCGACAGCATAGCCTACGTTAAAGTTGTTGGTCAGGATTTGCTTTCTGAGACTGTGATACCAGTCAGTATAAAAAACAAGACCTAAGGTTTCGATTGGATCCCAAAAATCTAATATTTGATCCAGACAAATGGGTATTGTCTTCGCCGATCCAGTCTTCGCCAGGCTAATCATTAGAGAAAAATAAGTTCAGATACCTCTATAAGACATATCTATCTTGACAATACTGACCGAAACTTCCTGCATTACTTCTGCCAAATTTCCGGTTTCGGCCGAATTGCGAGCGAACTACTTGTCCAGCAAAAAAAGAATGTTCAGAATCGAATTCAGCGTACGGTATCTCCCTATAAAGAACATAAAGAACATGTAATCAATTTCAAATAAAACTTTAACTTCTATAAAAACGGTTACAACCGGATTCCGGACGAATTATATGTCCGGTTAAAAAATTATTGTCATATATACAGACTCAGCGTATCTTCTTACCCCTAAATCTGTCATCTGATCAACTTCAAATAAAACTTATTACTTTTACGATTGGAAAATTACCTGTCCACGACCCCATCAACGTGATTCTAAATTAGTGAACCCTTATGGAAACTATTTGTTGATTGTTTTGCGATTATTTTATATTTCTTTATCAGTTTTTACTGCACTTACGCCCTTTGGGCAGTGCGTCATAAAAATTCGTTCATTCATTTTTACAAATTTTCTGGTTTTGGCCGTATTCCGGACAACAACTCGTCCGGCGCGAAAATGATTTTCACCATTGTTTTCAGCATGTCTTCTTACCCCTAATCGAACATTTAATAAACTTCAAATAAAACTTTTACTTTTAACCAACTTTCCGGTTTTGCCGGATTCCGGGCGAACTACTTGTCGGACGAACAAATGTTTTGCATATTCGTGTTCAGCATGTCTTCTTACCCCATAATCGACTATCACATTAGCTATTTAAAAATATTTTGTTCGCCCCTTAATTTGAACCCCATCCCTAAATGTAGGGCTACAGAGCCCTTACCCCTGACCGGAAGTGTCCTCACACCAAGTTTCATCAAAATATCTCACTCCCTTCGAGAGTTATCGTGCTAACAGACGGACAGACGGACAACTTCTACGATGGCATAGGTATCCCTCCACTTACGTTTTGGGATCCCAAAAACTAGGGGAAAACATAACAACAGGGTAAACAACCCACTAGTTCCTATGACGGTTACTTCGTGAAGAACGTGTGATGCGACAGAAGATGTCGCCATATCGGAAGGCAGTGGTTGATGCGATGACACGCGATTTGAATTAAGGGATTTTCGGAATCCAGTAGTCTATTAAAAGCGGTATAGTTGTTTGGTTATTATCTTCAGTGAAGTCATTGATGTAATATGTGAGAAATGCCCAAGTCTGTAGGGCTCTTGCCTCCCTACATGTGACGACGAAAAAATGGCGATCCATAGAAGCTTAGGGCCTAGGCTACTTGTGTTCACGTCACGAAACATCTTTTTCCATTGCAAATCTCATGTCCTACCCGTCTGCAACTAGCAAATTGAGTAATTTGAAGTGGGCTGAATACTGGAACACCAAATTGCCATTATTTTGAAGGCGCGTTGCGTTTTTTACATCGAATACGAGCAAATTGATGGACTAAGGTCCGGAATTCAGGTTTTTACGTGCTTCGGTACAAATCTCAAAAGAAAACGACAAAAATGGAAATTAATATCGACATTAACCTCAGAATCAATAGCCATGCCAAAACTAATTACGATCTCATCCTGTCAACGGACCGGTCCCTACGATCGGAAGCGGTTGCGTACGCTGCGCGAAACACCAGAACAATAGAAGCCCATTTGGCTTTCGCTAATTTCGGAGAGGAAATAAAAAACGAACCATAGAGCAGCAAGTCTTTGGTTTCTTAGAGTGAGCAAATTTTTCTCTTTGGGAGGGAAAGTCGAACTGGCCTAGTAACATGAGAAACAGAATTAATAACATACATTTTGAAAATTTTCTCTCAATTTTATTCTGTTTCTTCTTCATTTTGTATCTTTTGCTAAGTGGCAAGTAGTTATATCCAGAAGATGGCTCGAACTAACCAGCAGATCCAAATTGAAGAAGTATAAATAAATAAAAAAATCTGAAAATTACAATTGTAACTCATTGCTCATGCCAGAAGTACTAGAAAACAAGAAAAAAATAATCCCCATTGAGATCTGGCCTGTTTTATACTCAACCTAGTCTGTAACACATTCACAATTCGTGAAATAGCTTCAAGCCGTTATGTTTTTTTCGTCTGAAAGTGAAACAATCTCATTTGTTTCAACTCCAATTACTGCGTAGCCGCAACCTCATTGTCTCATTGCAAGACAGCTTTGTCCCAAGGTATTGTATGGGAAATGCTATATATTAAGGTTTTGGCCTTTTAATTTTTTAAAATTATCGTTTAAAAAAGCGTGTACTTGTATCTAAGAAAACAAGTTGGGGGGTGGTCTCAGACGTCTGATGAACAGAAGATGCTGAACCAATAAATTATTTTTATTATATCAATTACGGTATGTTGTTAAGTTTATTTTTAATACACATTTTTTTGGGGACAGAATGTGAAGGGATACAGATAATAAAGAAAAAGAATCCTATTTTCGTGGGTCCCCTAACTCTGATTTGAGAAGAAATTAAAGTTACAAGAAATAAAAAGGAGAATTGGTTTTTGAATGCGACTGGGCATTGGTTTATGCCTAGGCTTAGAGGGGTCACTACCCCTCACAGTTACCGGAAAAAGATGTTTATAACCTCCGCATGGCAAAAGACGATAGTTTTCTAAATATTTTCTTCCAGAGGGTAAGAAATTCCTGCTGGTCCGTGCTCTTACATATGTTCGTAAAGACTTGGTAAAGATCAGTTATTTTTCCCTGTTAGTCTGCCTCCTTGAGTTTGTTCAGGAAGCAGCGAACTTGCTTAGCCAGGAAATCAGCTTTTCCATGGCTACAAATATCCCATCAGCTAGGGAACCGTAGTTGGGCGTTACTTCGAGTTTATCTTTTATTGGGAAAATCTTTGAGGGGCTGCAGACTCGGTGTAAATAGCTAAAAAAAATAATTCGTGTGTGTCATGCATGCTTCTAAGATCGAACATACTAAAAAAATTGTTTAATTGTAGAAACTTATCAGATTGGGACGTGTGGCACTGTTGCTGAAATTGCACGTAATTTCATTTTAAGATTGCCGTGCCCGGTTGGTACCCAGATACCCCCGCGGAGACGCTTTTGGCCGGGACAAAAAAAAGTCAGAAGCACTGTTTTTTGACAACGCAATGGCAGAATGGATTTTTTTAAACTATTTTATTACCCTAAATGCAGAAAGGGTAATTGCAGGGTCATGTGAAGACGAAACCATATACTAAAGTGGGCAGGATGTGTGTAATAAGAGCAATTGCGCTCTCATATTAGTGTCAACAGGTGAGAGCTGTGCTCGAGTTCGGCCTTGTATCAGAGTGAGGAACGTTATTATCTGTCGCAATTTTACCCGGTCTGAATGAAAGAAATGAATATTTTTATTTAATAATTGATATAAACTATAAGTAGTTTAGTACATACAGACACAACTTAGATTAGAAACACAACTTTACCCTGGTGCCGAGAAAACGCTCCAACCGACAGCTTCCTATGCATCTATATTTTGACAGTGCAAAACGGGTAAGTCAGCTGAATTTTATTAGAGCTATATTTTGACCCTTCTTGGCAAGGTTTGGCAAAACCACAATTTAATTTTCCAGCTTGAGCCTGAAGAGGACCCTTGCCAAGAAGGGCCGAAATGTAGTTGTACAAAAACTCAGTTGACGTATAATTTCGACCATAATCCGAAAGTGGGAGTCAGAAGCTGCTGATACAAATTTTATCAGTAGTTAATCTTTTTCACGTTTATTTTTTGATCTCGTGCATTTACTACATTATTGAAAGCTCAGTGTATCCTTTTATTTGTCGATACTGCACTATTTTTCTCTTCTTAAGTACGTAAATAAAATTTCATCATCATCATAAACTGCTCAGATAAGCTGCAGAGACGCCCATTCAAGAATCTAGCCTGGGACGAGGGCTTTGAACCGACACAAGACCACAGAGACGTTTTAAAGATATGTTAACGAGAAATATCTGAGCTCTAAGAAATTCGAGATTAGCGAGTGTAGCTTCAACCTTGAGGAACTCTTTAAGTTGTATAGTAAAGTTAAAAATCCGTTTCGGTTCGAGTATTGTTTAAAGTGTTGACTAGATCCTATCACTCTGAAAGCAGGGTTCAGTCTCAATGACAGTCTCAGTAATACCCTCAAAAAGAAAAATATAAAAAAGAATAAAAAATAGACAACGTAGTTGTCATATAATTTTGAAGAACTAACTTATCTTGTATTAAAATAATTATTTGTAAATATTCAGTTTGTAAAAAAGGTTGTTAGTATATTCAAGTTTAACGAGGGTTGTAAGTTCGAGTTCAGTAAGGGTCAATGTAAATATTAAGTAGTTTTGGGAATATGTTAAATATTTAAAATTTAAATAAGTGCCCGTGCTTTAGTGTAACTTGTGATTTTGATTTTAGTTAGTATCCAGACTTTGTAGTGTATAGTGAAAATAAAGTAGTGTTAGTTCTTCAAAATTATATGACAAAATTATTTTAATACAAGAGTATTAGTCTGCCAACCCTCGGTAAAGAAAAAAATTGACAGGAGGAAAGGCGGCTCGGTGGAGGCCTACCCTTACCCTCTTTGCGTACCTTCCCCCCCCCCCCCCCTGTCCTGATTTCACTCTTGCAAATTGAGGAGTAGAATTTTGCAAACTACCCTCTACCCCTGGCAGGCGCTTTCGCATTTGAGGGTTCAGACTGTTGGGGGTGGTTTTATTTTGCTTCCCGGGTATCCTGAAATCGACGAACTCCAACTTCACCTTGGGAATTTGTAGATATATACATACAGAATTAACATTTGGTACAGAAAGTTTAGTTTTGTTTGGTTCAGATGTAACGGTGTAATACTGTTTTTTTTTATACATGTCATTTCTGTAGTATAGTCTTTCGGCGGAACAAACCATTATTTATAATAACAATGATTATTCCGGTCGTAATCTGTGCTGGATCGGAGATTGAAGACAGAAAATTACCTAACGGACCTGGAATAGGTTTGTTTTTAGGTATAAATAACATGTTTACGCGAATTGACGAAGATCAGAAGTCTTCAGGACTTCTCTGCCTGAAGAAGTCTCACCGAAACCCTTTTCTTGTTCTTGTCGTCTGTCTTGACATGACAAAAAATCCTTGAAAACATATAAATTTTCAGTTACGTCTTTCACCTGTTACATTAAGACAAAATGGCTTTTCTGTATTTATTCTTGTGTCACAGCCACCTTCTGTTCTCTTATAGTTTTAATCACAAAAAGTAGCTTCAGTTCCATCTGGTATCCGACGCTTTTGCTCTTTCGTTTTCAAGGGGTTATGCGTTTGCTCGCAAGCTAAAGTGGGTGTGTAGGCTGCAATGAACTGCTTTGGAAACCAAAGATACGGGAACTGGTACAGGCAAAGGTTCTTTGCATTTCGTGGCGAAAACGCAGTTCGTGTCTGTAGCTAACCAGAGAAGGATTTTATTAGACTTTAAAAGGGAAAACTACGACACGAAAGGTCAAAAGCATTGATGATACTTAGGCATCAACTTGGATGATAACCTAAATAACCATACATTTTAGTATGCAGCTTGTAACTTTATCTAATTTTTTATTGCCATGGAATATACCCAGGTGCTTTATTTGTAGAATCAGTTGAGCATCAATTTGCATTGTAAAATAAATTATCCGTTAAGTACTCTTTAATGTTCGATTTAAACTTTCTTTAAGAAGAGTCGTTTCTGCCATGGAAAGGACCAGTGTGCTTGATTTGAGGGACTGGTTTAAGCTTCGACGATTTGCAATTTAGCAGTTCTTAAAAAGGGCTAAATTAAGCATATTGTCCAAATACCAATGAACAAAACCACACACTCTTGATTTTTGGATAGGCTACCCTAGATATGCCCAGCGTTAGTCATACCATTTGCCTAACGTTGGTCAAGCCAAACGTTGGTCACCTGTAGGGACCCTAACCCTGGCCTAAACCACTATACAGGCATTCCGATTGGTTGATTTTTGAGCTTCACCCACATATAACAACAATCAACGAAGAAACCAACGAAAATGGGGTTTGTAAGGGCCAGAGAATATACTGAAAAAAGGCGAATATTTTGGGAGGAGAAAGAAAAACGCCAAAAAAGGATGAAGACCGACAACCAAAAAACCAACAAGAAACCGAAAGTTAAAACAACATTGGAAGAACAGCGAGCTACTGACCACAACAGTCTCAGTCTTTACAAACCCCATTTTCGTTGGTTTCTTCGCTGATTTTTTGTGATTTGTCAGGCCAAAGTGGTTCACGAAATTATCTTCTTCGCCCACATCGGTATTTTGTTGGGTTAGGATACCCAGCATTTGGCATAAGGTATCCCAAAATCAGGGGTTTGTGGTAGACTGAGACTCATCGGTGTTGCAAGTCGTGGATTAGTGTCTAATCCCTCGGCGCTAGTAATGACGACGACGTCCTACTAAAAGCATTCATTTAAATACATGACGCTTAAGTTAGTGATTTTCGTGTTTTGAGCTTGTCGCGATCTTATCGCGAGCAGTCTATCGCACCGCCGCCAAAAAAGACACACTTTGATGCGCTTTCCGGTTTTGGTTCCTTTTCGTGATCGAATACAACAGATTAAGGATCTTTCGAATGACGGTCTTTGTTTTGTGGAAAAACGCCTTATCCGGGATTTCGGGAAAACCGACAACTTGAGATGTCGTTTTAAATCTTCAGTCACTCAAGACTTTTTTATGGATAAGAGTTGGCCATTTTCTTTTTCAGGTCGCACTTGCCAAAATCGTGCCGAATTTTGTAGAAACTTGCTTCTTTGAACACAGCATTGAATTTTTTTTTTTGCTCCTTAAATTTTTAGTAAACAAATACAAATTATGGAAAATTATTGATAAACAAATTCAAGACTTTTGGTTTGAGTTTCGTTTTGAAGTAAAGAATAAAACTAAGTTTTCCTCCTCTACTTTCTTTTTTTGTTGGAGCTTTTTCTCAGTTTGTCGTGAAAGTAAATGCCCTTAAAATAGTCAGATTAAAAATAGTAAAAAATCAGCCCAGTGGTAAGCGTCCAGCTTCATTTTTTAACAGAGAAGGAAATTAAATTGTATATTCTCATGATTATGTACGTATATACAAATTACATACATTTATTTATTATATCCAGGAAAATTGTATTTATGAATATTCCTTCAACCCAAGCTGACTGCGAATCATATTTGATAGTGCAAAACGGATACATGAGCTGAATTGTATTGGAGCCATATTTCGGCCCTTCTTGGCAAGGATCTCTTCAAGCTGAAAACCGCTCAAGTTGTTCCTTTAAAGTAAGTGTTGGCACCTGATGTGCATACGTAATCTGGAAACAAAAATAACATAACGAAGTGAAATTTCTAAAATTTTGGTTAGGTATAGTAGGCTAGTTGTGGGAAAACCCACAAGTTAGGGGAAAACCTGTGGGAAAACCCACAAGTTGGGGGAAAACCTGTGGGAAAACCCACAAGTTCGTTTTTCCAACTTGAGTGGTTTTGAGCCTGAAGAGGACCTTTGCCAAGAAGTACCGAAATATAGCTCCAATACAATTCACTGACGTATCCGTTTTGCACTATCAGATATTGTATTTATACCTTGAACGGGCGTGAAAATGAATGTAAAAATGTCTCAACCTGGTCTCGACAGACAGGTCGACAAGTGCAGAAACGATAGGGCAACAAAGAGCTCTAAACATTGAGAGAATAACATTTTTGTATTTTATTTATTTTATTTTCTTCAGATTATTGTTTGCGCTCAGTATTCCACAGAAGTATTTGCAAAGTTATAATTTGAAAAAAAAAATATCGGCTCCACTCTAAGGGATATGCCACTTTTTTACTATTGTGCACGGTATTTGAAAAAGAAGGAGAGTTTTTCTGAATTTGACACTTCTGCCTTCCCCTATTTCAACTTCCGGGGTCCATTCATTCACGTTCCTCACGAAGAGCCACATGAGCAATCAGTACCAGGATATCTGGTGGAATTTAATTGCAGCGTCTGCTTTTCCTTTTGCTTTAATTGGGATTTCTGCTTTTCCGATCGCATACCCTACTTGAAATGCAAGACGGAACGCAGATTGCTAGAATGTGCTCTGTTTTCAAAATTTGATGTGAACGCGTAATTATGCTGCTGGATTGATTACAGACGTTCCGATATCGCAGGTGCATTACAGTAGTTCATATCGCTGCAGATTTTCAAACATAGAATTTATTTTATGGAAGAAGCAATCTATTTCCACTTTGCGGTAACATTTCGATCCGTCTGCAAGACTAGTAAAAAATCGAATATTTAGAGTTACCACATCAGCACGTTAGCTTAGGCTCAGGGCCGTATCCAGGGGTGGTGGCTAGGTGGTTGACCCCCCCCCCCCCCCCCGAAACATACAAAAATAATAATTTTATAGGCTTTCCCCTCTGAACATGTCTTTTTGTACTTTTTTGTCCGACCCACTGCCAACCCCCCCCCCCCCCCCCCCCCGAAATAAATTCCTGGATACGGGCCTGCTTAGGCTTAAACACTTTTGTAGTTCTTCATTGCGTAACTGTTATGTGTTTGTATCTGTGTTGTTCCTTAAATTTCTCTTATTTTCTTTTTCTCTATTTTCTTCTTTACTCCATTTGTGGAAAACACACAAAAAGTGGGTCGAGGAACGGTGTAATATGACAAGAATATGAATCCCAAAAATACGGGTAATAAATACTTTACTTACTTACTGTCTGATTCGTTTCTTCATATTTTTTTCTTAGCATTGCCCGGGAAATCTTCGGAATGTGATCAGGAATCGGTGGATCAGTGTTAACTAGTACCAGATCTGATGTTACCTAGTACTGTCATTCGTTGAATATGCAGACACTAGAAACACTGTCAGTAACTAAGCTTGCAAGGTTGATTGGTTCCCTAGCGGATCTCTTGTGGACGAAGAAACCAAGACCGTCTCTTTAAAGGACCGGTCGTTCCTGTAATGCCATCGCAACCTGATTCCGTAATTGCTTTCATTAATTCTTAAGCCCGGAGACTCAGATTTCATATGTTACATTCTAAGCCCGCTAACAATACCTCACTAATCTTTGCACTTGTACGATTCACTATTATCCATGCGCATTATGCTCCCGACAGGACTTGTCATATCATGTTCTTTGTGCGTAAAACCGTTTATCTGAATTTTGCTCCTTTTTTTTGCTAGAAGTTAGTGGGCATTTGAAAAGGCTTAAAACAGCCTAAGCCATTGATAATTTGTTAAAGGACATCTCTTGCTTCTTCTGCCTTTTATAATATGCCTAGCTCCCTTATAGAATTATAAGCTTATAGATATATAACAATATCCCCCTTTCTTCATTGTTTCATCTTTTCCCTAGGAATTTTTAGCGCTTGTTCGGCCGTGCCGAGTTTTGACAGACACAAACACAAAGTTTGCCGAAATCTTCAGCGAACTCTTTCACATATAAAGACATGAGAATCTTCTGTTTTTATTTCTTTTATTCCCTTCGTTTTCTCACTTTTTAATCACGGCGTGTTCAGTTTTCAAATGTTTTGCGCTGAGCCGCCGCATCGGAGAGCAGAGGCGACAAGCGCTAACAAGAATATCATTAAATTCAGGTAGAGGTCTTTTCGAAAACTTTTTGTTTGATCCAGTTCGTAGTGAAAAGATCATTTCTAGTAAGAGTTGTGCTTTAGAAGCAGAGCCTACTTTTACAGTATTCAATAGTTTGGGATATTGGACATAAGCAATAAATAGTGCGAGGTTTGCTTACAAAAATGCCTTTACTTTCCAGATTCTTTCCACATGGAATATCTCCGTTGAGTCACTGGAACAGCGTGGACCAATCGTGCAAGCCGCTGTGAGCTGGGAGGAGCTAAGCCCCTCCCCCAGCGCCGTTTTCACGCCGGATCCGGTTTTGGCGTATCTCGGCATGGCCAATGGGAAGTACAGGTTGCACTGGTCCTGCCCGATGAATAATCTGGAAGGCCAGCTAGTCACAGATTCTGCATCCGCCACCGTGTCAATGTGGCCAGATTGCCACGTTCTAGTCAATGTAAGTTTATTTATTACTAGTATAAGGCAGCCCTAACAAAAATGAAACGGCCGTTGCAAGTCCATTTTATGTACATTATTGACAAAACGGCCATAAAAAGTCCGTAAAATGTAAGACGTTTAACAGGTCGAAAACGGACCCGTTGGTTTGTCAGTTCTGGAAATCATCCTATGTACATAAAACGCCCGTTCTCTAACGCTAGGTAATTTTTCGACTCTGTTAAACGGCCGTCAACCTACGTTGCAATAATGTACGTTGTTTTAATTGAAGAACGGCTGTTTAATGTAGGTGAAACTGACATTAAAGGATTTGAATCATAATTATTTTTCCCGCTCTTGGAGAGTATTTCGTACCAGATGGCACAATCTGAGGCGTTTAGTGAACAGAAAAGAAAGAAAATAAAATAGATGACTCGCTTGTCGTCCATCTATCTAGTGTTTTTAGCGGCGTCCTCTACCAGTCGTTTTATACGGTAGTGCTCGGTAGGCAAATGACTGCAGATGGTGCTCTGCACAGTTACATGACTAACTTATTACGCGACAGTTGGTTGTTTTTCCACCGTGCCGAAGACTCGAGACTTTGTTCTTAAGTTTCTCATATCCCCTCTTAAAAGCTTTATATAATGATATAAATCAACGATAACTGCTAGCATTAACACTGAGCTATTAATCCGTTATCATTTTGTTATCATGTTTTTATTTTCCATTCCCTCGAGCTCTGGTCAGTCTGTTCAGCGGTGGTTGATGGTTATATTAACTATAGCCTAACATCAAGCTTTACAGATGCACAGCATAATGTAATCATTACTTGTAAAATGACTAATATGATCTACTATTTAAAATTCTATTTGTAATATTGTAACTTGACACAGACTAAGAAAAAAAAATTCCGTATCTTATCCATGACAATAATAAATTCAGGATAGGAAAGTGTTCTTGTTAGATTTTTTGTCGATACGTAAAAAACTGCATTTAGATGAAATTAGTGCATTCATTAGTTAGCATCACCATCTCAGATCAATCAACCCCACTGGCTATCTCCTTTCACGAAGCGTAAAATTTACTTGTTAAAGTTTGCATTGACACTTGACACGTTTACAGCTTACGGCCGGCATGTGTCGATCAGAAAGGCATTTTGTACCATAACAAACCACCCCAGCAAAAGGGTTATCCATTGATTGTCCCCTGCCAAATCCAATGCCTGCGAGCTATCATCTTCCAAACATTTGTATGTTAAGGGCTGTGCCTATAGGGCTGCTAAGTTGAAACCAGGAATACGCCAAACGAAGGAGGCGAACGACCGTATAAAAATTGCATTTTTGAACCTATTATGCATTCAGCTAGAGAAAGACGAAATATAACCACAAAAAAAAACTAAAAAGAAACCAAAATATAAATTATAACAAACTAACCCAATAACTAACCAAACCAAAACAAAAATAAAGGAATTTTGTTTGCCAACCTGGACGTGGCGATTGGTGCCAACCTATACTTTCGGGAGTTATACCAGCAAAGATTGTAGAGCAACAATAGCTGTAAGAATGTATTTATTTCATATTGGTGTTTAAAAGTCTCACATTATGGCACTACTGCTGATTATACACTGCTTATTAAGTAAGTTAATGGAATTTAAGAATCCCGGCATCGCCGAGTGTATTCAAGGGTGAGCGAAGGGACTTAGCGCTTGCACGAGACAACCTGAAGGATATGTACGTTTGTGCAATTATGGCCGTAGTTAGCATCAGTTATTTTCAAAGATTATTTTCAAAGAACCCAAAAGTTATAGTTATCACTAAATACTGGGTGCAGTGAGGGTTAGACAGAAACATCATATTTTAAAGCCCATTTCATCAGTTTGGCAGTAACACCAGACTCCGCTGAAACTGGAGATCTTCTACTGAATAAAGTAAGCGGGGGAGGTAAGCTTCCATTACTTCCGTTTTGTCTCCGAAAGATTTTTTTTGCCGTGAAGACTTTTGAATAAAAATTGGCCGTCGTAAATACTTCAAAGGTAAGGAAGGCGCATCAAGCTGAGCCATCTCATTACACTCTTATGCCGTTCATGTTTAGCTTTGACAGTAAAACGGATCCGTCAGCTGAATTGTATCACACTGTAAAAAGTTTCTCCGAGTAAGGATTAAAGTTAACTGCAGTATTTGCTACAAATTAGAGATACGATTATCTTTCTAGAGACAAGGTTAATCACAGTAGCAAATACTGCAAGATTTTTTTACAATGTAGAGCTGTATTTCGACCCTTCTTCGCAAGGGTGTTCTACTGTTCAGTAAAATCCAGCTGACCCATCCATTTTGCACTGTCAAATGTGATTCGAAGTCAACATGGGCTGATGTAATACCTGCCTAGCTAATTAGAACCTCCCTCGAATAATTTGCTTGAACCTTTATAATTTAGTAATTTTTAGTTTGATACACATCCACTGTATAATTTGAAATACAGCCATGTCTGTTTTTTTTTTGTTTGTTTTTTCGGATTCCAGCTTAACCATTCACCGATATAAAAAAAAATATGGTAAGTTGTATTAGCTGCATCAACTAGACCAGGGTTCCCAACCGGTGGTACGCGAGACCCTTGCAAGGGTATCGGCGAAGGTAAAAAAAATCGATTTAGTCTGTAGCTTCAAACCCTCGCCTCGCTCATTTTTAATTGCCAAAAGCCTAAATTACCAGCAGGGGCATCACCAGCCAAAACATTTTTGGGGGGCAAGGTAGTTTTACTGACTGGCCGGTCATTTTACCGACTGTTTAAAAAAAAAGTTTTTGGGAAAAATCGTGGCGCTTCGCACCGACTCGTTTCTTTTTAACCATCTGGCAAACCGCTTCGGGGGGATGGGTGTTCCCAACCCGTCTCTGACGGCTCTGATTACAAGCCATAGTGAAAGTCAATGAAATAAAGTTTATTCCAAATCAGATAGCCTACTGCCGTAAAATCTTTTCCTGTATCAAACAGTAGGATACTGTTTCAAGAAGAATCGAAGACATTACAAGTGATTCAAGTCATTCAGGTTGCGAATTAGGCTAACGAAAATGTTTGCGATGCAGCTGGATGATAGCACTTAGAAAATCAAAACCAAACACAGAAACAGGCCTACTGACTGTACAAAATATTACCCTTAATGACGTCGAGCCGAGGTTTGACAAAACTGTAGCTACAAAGCATCCTCAAGTTTCTCATTGATTCGGTATATATTTCTACATATCCTTATCCTTATAGCCTTATCCTTATCCTTATATATATTATAGCCTTATCCTTTATGATAATAAATATCGTCTTTTTCACGTTCTGAAAAAGGGAAGGGGGTACGCAACCTTCTCGAACCGTGATTAGGGGTACGCGGTACGGAAAAGGTTGGGAACTACTGAACTAGACCGTGATCTGTCTGCTATCTGTACCCAGTTTCTGATTTATACTCGATCCCGGCTGGACTATTCATCCGACCGGCATATTCCGCATGCAGCAAAACCGTATTGACGGAATACCAATGACTTCGAAAAGTTTGTCTCTCTCTCTAGATTGTCTGTCCGTCTGTTTGTCTATCCGTCCGTTATGAAAAATAGAATAAATAGCCCGATAACTCTCAAACTGGTTGACGTATTGTGTTGAAACTTTGTATAGGCATTGAGTCAAAATACATGACAATTTTGGACATGGACCATGTGGCCCTGCAAGCGGTGATCAGTTTTTTTCAAGATAATAAGAATATTTTTAGAATAAGATAAGTTTAGGGGTAAGGAATCATGCTGAACCAATATCTGATTTCTTTCTTTTTTTGCCAGACAACTACTGGGAATCCTACCGATTCCGAAAATTTAGCAGAAGCAACAATTTTTTACTATATTTGACGATGAAAAAGAAAAAAAAAAATCATCGCTAAACGCTAAATTTGTTTCTGAACTGTGTTCATTCCCCGGATAAAATTCGGCATGAATTCAACATCGAAAATTCAACATCGCGTGAAAGTGGAAGTTAATCCTGAAGTCGTTTCGAACACTGATTTGAGCGTGAAAAATCATGGTAAATCTCTCTGAGTTCTTTTCTTTTCTTTGCTTCTTAAGTTATTTTAACTAATGTTCTTACTTTCTTTGCGGACCAGCGGTTAGGCGAAGCATATTTGAAAAAGCAAAATGGATACTTCAGCTACATTTTTTTTCAGAGCTATATTTCGGCCGTTCTTGGCGAGCGGCTCACAAAAAATCTGGTTAATTTCACCTGGGGACAAACAATGTTGTTACGGGATCTTGCAAAGAAAATAAAACCTACAGGACACGCTTGCCTGAATGAACAAGTCCAGTAAATACTGAAGTCTTTAGTCTCCTTCTATACGTCTTCCTCCTTAACATATTAAGTTGGCAAATATCGAAAATTACACTGAAAAAGTTTCTTAGCTGTGAAACATCCGTAAGAAAAAAAACACCAAAAGAGAAATATTTCTGCAGACTTCCTGAAGCATCAGTGGAGTCTAACAGATTTCAGGAATCCGTTAAAGAATATGAGATAATTAGTCTCATTCGTAAACATTCGCCTGCACCAGGGTTCCAACCAAACTATCCATTTGGTGTGGATACACAGAGCAAGTTTCCCGTATTTTCAGCACTCCTATAATCGGGTTAATGGTGTAGGTGGAGGGATACCTATGACACCGAAAAAGTTGTCCGTCTGTCTGTCCGTCCGTCTGTGAGCACGATAGCTCTCTAAGGGAATGAGATGTTTTTGGTTGAAACTTTGTGTGAGGATTCTATGGTCAAGGGACAGGCTGAGCTAGTAGATGGGCTCTGTAGCTTGACATTTAAGGATGGGGGTAGGGGTATAAATTAAGGGGCAAACAAAATATTTTTTACCAGCTAATGAGATAGTCGATCCAGGGACATGCTGAACCCGAATATGAAAATCACTTTCTCGCCGAACAAGTAATTCGCCCGGAATCCGGCCAAAACCGGAAAATTGTTAAAAGTAAAAGTCTTCTTGGAAGTTAACTAGATGTTCGATTAACAGGAATACGAAAATCATTCCTCGACAGACAAGTAGTTCGCCCTAATCCGGGCCGGATTATTTGGAAAATTTGTTAAAAAGATCATTTTCTACCTTGACATCTACTTCGGCCGGTCTCCGGCTAACTGGAAAATTTATTATAAGTAAAAGCTTTATCTAAAGTTAGATAGTCCTTCAGCCCAAGCTGACTGCGAATCATATTTGACGGTGCAAAGCGGATAAGTCAGCTACTTTTTATTAGAGCTATATTTCGACCCTTCTTGGCAAGGGTCCTCTTCAGGCTCACACTAAAAAATGAACTTCTGGAGAAACACATAAAGATTCTTCCTTAAATATCTGATTTTATGAACTTCTTCTCTGAAAATTGGTTGGAGTTAAAGCTGGTGCTGCGAAATATAGCTCTAATAAAATGTAGCTGACTTATCCGTTTTGCACCGTCAAATATTAAGTTGATGAGAGGTTCAATATCGGGGTAAGGAGATACTCTAGACTCTTTTTTTGTCGGTGAAGTAGTTTTCCCGGAATCCGGCCGGAACTGGAAATCGGCAGAAGAAAGGCAGGAAGAATAAATAAGTCTGTTTTTCCAATCTGAGCGGTTTTTTAGCCTGAAGAGGACCATTGCCAAGAAGGGCCAAAATATAGCTCTAATAAAATTCACCTGACGTATCCGTTTTGCACTGTCAAATAAGCAGCAAGTTTTGATAAATTTTTGTCTAAGTAGATATGTAGTATAGGGTCAAATAAACATGCTGAATCAATATTTGAACTTGTTTTTGTCAGTTGATTGGATCAGATATTAAATTTTGGGATCCCATTAAAACCTTTGCTCTTTTTTTTTATGCTTCACGATTTTGCGTGTGACCCTTGCGCAGGATCCATGCTAATCTTCTTTGTATTGTTCCAATTTTTCTGCCCTCCCCATATGATAAGTTGGCACGAACTCATGAGCAGACTTCTATACGGAGTTCCCAGATGTGCTATATTTAGCTCAAAACCCAAAGACTGAGGGTGTGCTACCTGAACGGGTCTTATACGGAGTTCCCAGATGTGCTATATTTAGCTCAAACCCCAAAGACTGAGGGTGTGCTACCTGAACGGGTCTAAACTTGCTCTCGAGTCGATACTTGGGGTTGGCATTTGGATACAAAAAGGTTGTTTCTGATAAGACGAAAGGCGCGAAAACAATTTCAGTGGCACAAAATAAATGCAGTGAAGGTGAATGTCGAATGGAACGCCAGAGCAAGAGATATTCAACCGTCTTATAGGAGCCGGAGTGGACAAAGGTAAAGATCATCTTCTTTGTGTTTCAGTTGTTGATTTTCAGGGCATTTATCTCGTCAGTGCTGACATATTTATTTTGTTGTGGCTTTTTGTGAAATTCTGGCTTCTGAGGGGGGTTAGGAAAGGCTCTTATCTTGATTGCGTGATGGGTAATTTGTTGTTCAATCATATAAAAAGTCGATTTAAGGTGGCCTAAGGATCTATAATAAAACCGTTATCTAGATTTGTCAAGAGTATAAATTAAAAGGGTATTTCTTTTTAGGTGAATAGTGTGGCGAGGGAGTCCTGGAGAGATTTGGAGTGGGGGTTGGGGCTCAGGAAGGAAGTGAGTAATTGAAGCCACGAGATAAGGCTGTCAGTGAAAGCGAGGGGATTGCCTCTCTCGATTTGAGTATATAGCAATTGCCCGGTCGGTGCCGACATCTGTTGCTACATGTTTCGACAACAAAGTAAGCTTGTTAAGAAGCGATTGAAAGATAAATCGCCTAATTTATCGACGGCACCGTTGCCGTGAAAAATATCTCCATACCCCCCCCCCCCCTACCGGACCTAGAAACAGGATATCTAGTTTCACTCGAGGGTTCCCGGAATCACCTAGGATGATCTGGGACAAACTTTTGATACCACTACTTTGATCCATATGAGTGCTACACTATTTCCGGTACCGCTCACCCTCAAACTCCCCCTACAGCTGCCGAATCTGGTTCCGGCACACAAAACAGACCATCTAAAGCATCTTCTAGTACTGGCTATCAAGTTTCACCCGACTCGAAGATTTTCCGGGAACCCATGCTCCCCCCCCCCCACCACCACCGTGTGATCCACTCGTTTGACCCCTATGCGAGCAACAAAATTTCCGGGACTTCCCTCAAAATCCCTGCCACTGTGGCCTAGGACACATAAACTTCACATCTCCTCTTCTCGTCCTTCAAGTTCGAGTCGAATGACCTTATCTGCAAATTTCGGGTTTCCGCTTCCTCCTCCTCCGGCTGCGGCCGAATCCTGGAATCCTGGCCGGACGCCAAATATTAGACTTGGCCGCATAAACTCGGCATTATCCAACTCGAATCCCATTCGGCCCATTCGTTTGTTTTTTATGCATGTCACAAAGTTTCCGTACCCCCCCCCTTCGGTTCCCCCTATCTTGATTGCTGCCTACTCCCCAGAGACATGTTTTGCATGTCTAGGTCATTAGTTATTAACACCCGTACAGTTTCACTAGAATCGGAGCACCCGTTCGCAATCTATGGAAGTCGGTAATTACCGAATTTCCCTTCCTGTAACTCCCCCTAAAGTGATTGGATCAAGGAACGGTAGTTTTCCTGGCTTAGCGTCAGGTCCTTAAGTCTATTTGGTCGGTCACTAGTATGTCTGCCAAGTTTTATCGTCCTAAGCACATCTGGAAATATCCAAACACGAGATCTCCAGAACTTTGGGACATCCCCTCTGACTCCCTTCAAAGAGCACCGATACGATTTCGTTCTGTTTAACGTATCTAGGTCTTATGCTTGTTCTTCCCGCCAATCCCACCCCGATCCCTCGACGCTAATCTTTTAATGAAAATTCCGGTGACCCCCCCCCCCCCCAAGAATCAGATCAGGTCCGAAATTGACTTGGAACATCTGAGACGACACCTCTTTCCACTTCCCAAGTTTCATTCAAATCTGATCGCCCGTTCAAAAGTTTATATACAACTATATTCCGGCTTCACCATCCCTACACCCTACAACGATGGTCGGATCATACAAACGACTCTTCTCAAGTTGGTTCGTTTGAGTCCCTAATATGTCAGCCAAATTCCATCGTCTTAATACATCAGGAAGTACCGATCTCGCGAGATCACCAGAATTCCAGACCCTCCCCCCCCCCCAACTTCCTCCAGACTGCCCGAATCTGGTCCGGTTATGTTAATGGTGTATTTGGGACTTGTGCTTGCTCTTCCCACCAATTTTCATCCTGGTCCATCCACTCAAAGCGTTTCCCAAGATTTCCGGTTCCTCCCTCCCCGAAGTCGCCGGATCCGGTCCGGATTTTTTAATTGGGTCGTGGAAGATAAGAGTTCTTTCCAAATATCAAATATCATTAAGATCAGATCACCCGTACATAACTAAAAAATACCTCAAGATTCTGGATTCCCTCTCCCGCCACTCCCCCCACGATGCTACGATGCTCGGATCGGGGAAGTGACTATTTCCAACTTAATCTTTTGTGGTCCCTGATATTCCTGCCAAGTTTCATCGCCTGTCTTATGTGCAAGTGCCCCAACTAGGAAAAGCCGGACCAACCAACCGATGGACGGTCAGAAATTGCGATCGCTAAATGGCACTTGGCTGAAGGGCAATTGCCATAATAATTGCAAGATAAGCAGTATAGGCTATCGACAATCAGGGAATCCGAAAATCTAGTAAAAGCTTAATCTGAAGCTGTCTTGATTTATAGGGGCAAGAATATGTCAAAGCGACATTTAAACTTTTATGTCCAGACCAAACAAGCAATTTGCCAGGAAACCGGCCAGAAACGGAGGTTCAGTAGAAATGAAAGTGAGCGTTTGGGTCGATTAGATTAGGCTACACCATGGTATGGGGATAAGAAGAAATAAAGATTCGTATCTGCTTTCGTGTTCTCAGAGGATATATTAGCTGGTTTGCCATAAATCACAACTTTCACTCTTCGTACATTGTTGTGCAAAGAAGGAAAGTGGGAGAGAATGAGGGGTTATTTCAAGGTCTGTAATTGATTGGGTCTCGGCGGGGGGTGGGCTGGAGGGAGGCCGTAGACTTGAATTTTACTAGATGTGTCCGATCGCATCTGAACAATGTGTGGGACCTAGAGTGCTTGAACACAAAAAAATGTTTTGCTCGTAAAAATTTACTCCTTTGGGAAATTTCCCGTCCCTTCAGCTTCCCCACATATAAAATCGAAGGCCCGTTTCGTATGTACTTATTTACAAGTTGCATCACTATATCCTTCTATTCTTGTAGTCTCAATCCTGTGCGTGTCACAGCATTTCCCGGATCTTTTTTGTAGCATTCCCACCATGCCCAGATGCAATACGAACTCATAAATGTTCCTTTTAGGGCATTTCGGCATTTCCCCAACCCCCTCCCAAGTTTCACTCAAATCGGAGCACTTTTGGATCCGGTGCGACATCCCCTCCCTCCAACTCCCCCCGATGAGACCGGATACGGTCCGGACTTCAAATAATAAAGTTGAGACCTATGACCTTTATAGTTTTTAATTTTCGTAGCTATCCCTCGATCCCTTTAGTCCCTGTGTATATTAGACCCCCCCCCCCCCTTCTGTCCCGCATCACAGTGGGTGGATGTGGTTTTGACACATAAACATGAGATCGTATCTGCTCCTGCCAACCATCAACTTTCGGATCACTTTTTCAATTTCGCCTCCTTTCCGTACTCACAGGGATAATCGGATCTGGACTTTTTAGTATGTCGTATTTCCTCATCTAGCTTCCATGAGCGGGCTCGAACTAGTTAAACTGGGACAGAACAACAAACGGTAGATCGCTATGAGATAAGGCACTTGTGCCGTAATTAGAATTACGGAGTGCAAGCGAGTGGGTGGTGCTTAAACCAAAGGCAATAAAATTGATATTTCCCATTTGGGCATTTGGGGTGCCAGGTTTGGAAAGCCCAAGGTGCGAATCGGTTTTAGAGTGGGTTGGATGGAGGGTACTGCCAATATATTAAGTTGATGACCTGTCTTGAGGATCCAGAATCTAGAATGTGAGGAAAGGGACTACAAATTCAGTTTCGAGTCTCGCAAAAGATGCTCAGCAGATCATGCTTTATTCTGTAGAGTAATAAATGATGCCTAGAAGGTCTTCGAATTTTTTGGTGTGCCTTGCAGGAGACAGAGTGGTGGATAGTTTCGATGGAGCTAAAATGGCAGCAGTCAAAGGCAGTCCAGTCTAGTTAAACGTCTACTTTTTTTCAGTCCTTTCTGGATTAAACCGAGCGTTTGGCTGATGAACATTCAGGAGAATGTGGCATTGCGTCTGAACAAAAGCTTTCCGTACATGAATGAAGCTGAAAAGCTTTCCATAACCTGCATGCAGAAGGAGGTGTTGGACGGACGTCATGGAAAGAAACCATGCTTCCCTTCCAGCAAAGTTTGCATACAAGGTTAGTTATTCGATTTGTTTCGTAACCAGTGAAACTCAATAGAACCAGCCCTATTTTTTCTTCGAAGCCCTGTTCCTGTTGCTTTCCTTGAAATTTTTTCTTAAAAATAATAATAATTTTATAATTTATAATTTAGGTCGTCAGCATCTATGATAGCGCCACTAGACCAACTCGAGGTTCCTTTAAGTAAAAAATAACGAGAACACATTTGTAGATAAGAAGGAAACACAGTGACAGGAAGCGTTAACAGTGGGTGTGCCTAACCATGGGAACTGGGGCTTCAAAGCGGACGGAAATATCCATGTGGTTCCAGTTGGTTTTCATAAGCCATCCTAATGTGAAGAAGGACCCGAAAGAGAGCTAGCCAGAATAGTCTCGTTGCGACAGTCGAAAATGTTGTTCCGTCCCCTAGATTCAGGCACCTGGATTAGTTCTCTAAGCTGCTTAAGAAAACACGAAGCATACCCGTAAGGAATTCGGCCAATCTTGCGCATTCGCAAAGCAAAGATTCTGCTCTTGCACCAAGATATTGATGCTTTGGCTCGTTCATGGACTTTTAACCTTAAAGCACAAGTTGCAGCAGACAGCTGATCCAGTTGCGTCTCCAGTCTCGGACATAGTAAGTCTTTTGAAACTCTTGCTGGGTTTCTCAAGGATAGTCAATCCGTCTCGGCTATTTTCAGCCTCAGACATCCCGTTCGGTTTTGATGAGAAAACGCAGAACTTTGAATAGGGTAACCGCTATTTCTGACCAATTAGCTCATCAGAAGCGACAGACTTCCGATCCGATCGGTGTCGAGAAGTGTCACCGATCGAGCGCCGTTAAGATGGATGGTTAGTAAAACGATTTCACACATAGTCAAAGATTACAAATGGGTAGAATGATTAGTGAGCTCATTTTTTTTTCTTTCAGTACCTTTCGAACATACACGGTGGTCAGCAGTACGGTGCAAGGGCAGCTGGTCGCCTGCCAGTATGCAATTCTTCGAAGCGAAATAAGACATTCAGAACCACAGATCTCTTGGCGAAATTTTGGAACATGAAAATAAAAGGGTCTCTGAAGGGTAGATTCCGGAACTGAATGGCGTCTCCAAGCAAAGTGAGTATCTGTTGATCCTAATTTTTCTGAATACTTGGAATCAGAGCTATAGAAACTGTGCTGAGGGAACCCGCGCGTGATAATTACAAACTAAATCCACGTCACTGGAATTTTTCGAAGAAATTGTGTTAAAGTCCAACTAAGAACGCTAAAACACGGAATTCCAACTTAATATATTTTTTAATAACCTAGCAAACTTGTCTTTTACTAGGTGAACGCTCCTTTCTTGTACCTATATCTCATAAAAATGACAATGACTTTTTTTAGTTTCTACTGTGTCTATAGCTTATTTTCTGTCAAAATATTTTTGCTTCACTTAGATTTTCCGTATTTTAAACCCATCCTGTTCCATTTGAGGACTTCATGTATTCGTATTAATACTTTTTCTTCACAAAACATGGGAAAGAATAATATTAATAAGAATAAATACTTTTATGGCAATTGACCTTCGGCCAAGTGCGCCCGTCCGTCGGTCCCGGTTTTGCTAGTTCGAGCACTGCTACTTAAGCTAGGATGATGAAACGTGGGAGGCATATCAGGGACCCGACCAGATTAAATACAAAATCCGAACAATCCAACCATCTGGGGGGATCAGAGGGAGGGGAATTCAGAAAAATTAGGTATTTTTAACTTACGAACGGGTGATCGGATCTTAATGAAACTTGATCTAAAGAAATATTTCCTGTTTCAGCCATCCCATTTTAAATCCGGACTGGACCCGGTGATACTGGGGGGAGTTGGAGGGGGGTATCGGAAATCTTGGGAAACGGGGAGGGTCCGAGTTTCTAGTGATCCTGTGAGTTCAGTACTTCCTGATGTACTAAGACGGTAAAACATGGCAATGTCTTTAAACAATGTATCAAACGGATACCTCAGCTACGATGCTTCATCATCCTTCCTCTTCATCTTGAATTTCATTTCCAGCTTGAGCGGCTTGAGCCTGAAAAGGACCCTTGCCAAGAAGGGCCGAAATATAACTCTAATAAAATTTAGCTGACTTGTCCGTTTCGGGCCGCCAAGTATGATTCGCAGTCAGCCTGGGCTGAAGGACTATCTATCCTTCATCAGCGATATTTCGGCCCTTCTTGGCAAGGGTCCTCGTCAGACTGTCTATCACCAGGGTCAACTTCGGGGGAGGAAACAAACCTGTAATCTATACGAAACCCTTAATCTGTAATTACAGGTTTGTTTCCTTCCCCAAAGTTGACCCTGGAGATCGACAGCCTGACGAAGACCCTTGCTAAGAAGGGCAGAAATATTGTTGGTGAAGCATCTAGCTGACGTATCCGTTGTACCCATTATTTCATATTTCAAAGACAGCTTGGGCTCAAGGAATATTTATAAACATGGCAAGCGTGTCAAGGACCCGAACAGATCGACTTGAGAATAGTCGTTTCCCCGATCTGACCATCTGGGGGGGGGGGGGGGGAGGGAGGAGGAATCCAGAAAAGTGAGTTTTTTTTCTAAACTTACGAACGGGGGATCGGACCTTAATGAAACGACCTAATGTCTCAGACGCCCATTTTAAATCTGGATCGAATCTGGTGACACTGGGGGAGTTGGAGAGAGGAACCGGAAATATTAGGAAACACTTAGGGTAGGGGGATCGGGACGAAACTCGGTGGGAAGAAAAAGAACAAGTCCCAGATACGTCATTGACATAATAGGAACGGATTCGGGCCCTCTGGGAGAGTTGGGGGGAGGGTAGGAATTTCTAGTGATCGCACGAGTTCGGTACCTCCTGATGTGGGGAGAGAATGGGACAAAACTTGGCAGAAAGGACAAGCACAAGTCCTATGTACGTGGTTGACATAACCAGACCGGACCCGCTCACTGTCTCGAATTACTAGTGGTCCCGCGAGTACAGTACGTCCTGATGGGCTAGGACGATGAAACCTGGTACGCCTGTCAGGGAACAGAACAGATTAACTTGTGAATAGTCGTTTCGTCGATCCAACCATCGTCGGAGGAGGGGATGGTTGGGGAATCCGGAATCTAGTGTTATGGGCAGCTTTTGAACGGGTGATCGGATCCTAACGAAACTTGATATTTGAAAAAACCTCGTGTCTCAGACAACCCACTTCAAATCCGAAGGGATCTGGCGACTTTGGCGGGAGTTTGAGGGGGAACCGGAAATCTTGGGAAACACTTAGAGAAGAGGGATCGGGATGAAACTTGGTCGGAAGAACAAGCACAAGTCCTAGAATTATCATTGACAAAAGCGGACCGGATTCGGGCACTGTGGGGTAATATGATGAAACTCGGCAGGAATATCAGGGATCGGAATATACCGACTAGGAAGTAGTCGTTGCACGATCCGAATATGTCGCATTTATAACTTTTGAACGGGGCTATCGGATTTGAATGAAACTTTGCGAGTGGAAAAAGCTATGGTCTCAGATGTTCCATGTCCATTCTGGACCGGATACGATCCTTGGAGGGGGAAGGATTTGGAAGGGGGCCCGGAATTTTTGTGAAACGCTTAGTGTCGAGGGATCGGGATGGAATTTGGTGGGAAGAACTAGCATAAGCATTAGATACGTTCTCGAAAGAACCAGATAATGTCAGGACTTTTTGGGGGGAGTTGGAGGGGGGTTTCTCTGAATTCTGTTGATTGCGAGATATGATACTTCCGGATGTGACAAGCACGATAGAACTATAGAACTTGGGATGCGTATTCGTGACCCTACCGAATAGATTTAACGACCCGAAACAATGCCTAGGAAGACTTCCGTTCCTTCATCCGACCATTCTTCGGGGAATTGAGGGAGGGGGATTCTGGAAATTACGGAGTCCAATTGGTTGTGAAAATATGGTAAAGTTCAAGTGAAACTTTATGGGTGAGATCTGATGATCTAGATACGCAAATGTGTACGAACCCATGTGGCCATGGTTGGGGGAGTTGTGGGGGGAGGCCGGAAACTTTGTGACATAAATTAAAACCAAACGGATTGGCAGAATGGGAAGCAGGTTGGACAGTACCAAGTTTATGCACCCTAGATTTGTCATTTGGCGTCCGATTCGAATCGAACTTGATGGACGAGAAGATAAGATGTTAGAGATACGAAGTTTTTGTGTCCAAGTTGTATTCGGCCAAAGTGGGGGGAGGGAGTCGGAGTTCCGGAAATGTTGCGGCTAGCATAGAGACTAAACGAGTGAAGTGAATTGAATGAAATTTGGAAAGTAGAGAGATCGTATGCCTTATATCCCATATTTAAGCGTCTGGAGATAGGGAGGGTAGTCGGAGAACCTGAAAAAATACTCAGATTTAATTTCTCGTTTCTCACACCACCTACTTGTAACAACTGCCATATGAGCTCGTAGTTCTTGTTTTTAACAACAGGGAGAGATGGAATTTGGTATAAAAGCAGCAGGCTAAATAGAAAAGCAGTAAGGGATGTACAATTTTGTAGTAGGGATGAATTAAGTAAATATAGGAAACAATTATGATGGGAAGATTTGGTAGGGAGGCTGTGGTAATCAATATGCAGGGTGGTGCAGCGGGTAAATCTCATGGTCATACATAACGAATATTGGAATCCCGTACAAGCTAGAATGTAGTGATGATAATGATATAGCGGATTGAAAGGAACGGAATTACAAAACCGCGTCCATCTGCTTAACGCCTAGTTTTTTTGCCATGACTTGTGTCGCATAGCTTTATTATAGTTGGGGAAGATGTCAAAGAGGGCTGTAAACTGACTCATGGTACGCGGAATGTCATCATCAAGTTAAAATAAGTAATGTCTTCTTGAGTCCATTTTCACCTGTTGCAAGGTGAAGAGATCGTATCAAACAAAATATCCAGTGATAGAAATCTGTTGCATGCGGCAAGAGGTTCAGGAATATTCTTGAAAGCAGACTTCAAAAAATCTGTCCGTAACAGCCTAGCCATTCTACTTTTCTTCTCGTGGCTTCGTATGACAGGAATGACTATCACTTGAGACGGACCCAGTAAAGGTTTTTCGATTGCTGCTTTTTATGTTTCTGGAACATCGGAACGAACTATACTCCGTCGGATAGCTTATCCATCCCTACTTCCTTGCTATTTTTCGGATAATTTCCTCCCCAAGGATTTCTGAGATAAAACAGATTTTGGTAGGTTGGTCAAAAGGTCCGTTTTATCCGAAGGGAGTGGCAAGAAGGACCACCAGAGGGGGCAAGACGGACTATCATTATGGTAATCAGTTCCAGTGATTTAATTTCGTATAAATGAATAAAGTAGAAACGGTAACGTCCACAGTGACTCTTTTCAAGACGGTGAAGCCAGAAAAGTCAACACGAAGTGTATGAAGTGATGCCTTTTGCCATTCCTCCAGAAGGGATGGGGTTCGATAGCTTAATCAATGCGGCCTTCAAACTGACTGTTCCCTTTTCAGTGGTTTCTTGAAAATTGGACGAGTGAAAAATTGTTTTCCAGAATAACTCTTCAATCTCATCACATTCCTCGTCTTTCAGGTTTACCCCCAGACCCTTCCCCTGGTAACTCCCGGTCTGTCTTACCAACAAATCGTGTGGTCCGTATTATCTGCAACGGGCAGATTTAGACAAACTGTCACCGAACTCGCTAGATGGCCCAGAATAGAGGTGTCATCACTTTTAAAGAAAGTAGATAGTCAGAACTGTCTGGTAACAAAACCCTAATATTTTTATTATTTTCCGAACCAGAGATATCACAAAAATGTTTGACATCAATTTTTTCCAAAACAGCCTCTTAAAACATCAACTTCGGTTTTCTTGAAAACTAATAAGCCAATCTTTTTATTTTTTTCGGCAGATTTGAAGGCTAGACGGCTGTACCTTGCTGTCACCACTAGATCGCATTGCTACCAATCTCTGAATTTTAAAATGCAAAGGTCCGTCTTATCTGCAGGTCCCTCTTAGCTGTCTCTTCCCTATATTTTCATTAGTTATTCCTCTTCCAGGTGTACTACAACCAACCAACAATTCAGTCAAAACAGCATTTCCCAAGCCGACAACCGACGACGGAGCTCTTCACAGAAATCCAAAACCAGTTTGTTCCAGGAACGGAAGAGTCCGAAAACCTCTTACATTATCGTCACGCCCATAGGTGAGCATTGGCAATTTGTGAACTAAACCGACTAGCCGAGTTCGGCGTAAGCATTGCTAAACTTTCCATTTCCGTCGCTAATCAAAATCTGGACGTCCTGAAAAGGCTATGGAACCGAGCGGCAGTTATCTGCAGTAATCCGCACGCGAAAGGTCTTTATTCAAACACTTCAGACTGTGCAGAATATTGGTAGGTAATAAGCAGAATATAATATATTTCGTTTTCTGCTCGAGAGAAATAGAAAAACACCCCTAGAAACGAAAGCGGATGGAAGATTTTCTACTCAACATCGTGTTGATCTATTTTACCTTATCTTTACCTTCTTCAGACAATTCACAACATAGTCCGCTTTAAAGCGCTGACCGGAATACGTTGCTTTGTTGTGTTTAATGCAGTAAATAAGTAATTTATTTGTAACCCGCCTGTTCTAAAGAGCAATTTTCAATCTCTGACTGAGAGTCATCTGCCGAACAATAGTCTTATATCATCAAGTACGGCAAGTTTGTTTTACGTTTGAATTACTACATTAAATTGACGCTTCATATTCCCTTTCGCTTCATATCGAGTCGAGTATTAGCCCCCTAGAAAAATCAGCTAGCAGTCAGCACAGAATTCGAAAGCCAGAAATGACAAACTTGATGACTGTTGACAGAACAGAGTTTGGTAAAGCAAAAATGGAGGATGAAAACAGTTTTAAACATGGCTAGGCCTAAGAGGAATTGAAGATAGCCAAACAAACCTGGATAAACGTACACCAAGAAGTAACGTTCCATTGTTTTCTTTATGACAGCGCACCTAGCGGCCAGAAAAGAACTAATCTGAGAGGAATTTTATGAGGGGAGTATCCGTGTCAGTCACCGTCAGTTGCTAGTAGTCTTAACTCGGTACAAGAGCCTCTTTGGTACCACAACCGGATCTTCATCAACACATGAAAATCTAGCGAAAGAAGCATGCCCTTGGCTAAGCGTCATGTTATTCTACACTAATTTGTTGTTACGGCTAACCATTCTACTTTTTCCTAGGGTTCTCCTTGAAGATGCCTCGTAGCACCCTCTTTTGGCCATTACTCGCGCAGCAAGAACGACCCGAAACCCAAGCTTCTTTCCCCGCCAAGGAAATCTTCCGCATTTCGCTGGACATTTCATGTGTACTGATTTTATGTTCGTTTGGTAGTTGTTGTTTGTTACTTTGTGTTTTATTTGTGTTTCCAATTTACACCCGTGTTAGCCTAGTGCTATTATGGTTAAAATAAAATTGACTGATTTATTGATAGCGTTATGAGTTTAATGGCTCATGTCAAATTATGAAGAAAGAAAGCAAAGAGTGTTTCAAAGATCAGCTACTTTGTCAGATTATCAGATTCATGATTGTTTTGCTTAATACACTGTAGTTAATTTATTTTTATCTTCCGCGTAGTTTTTGTCACATCTGTTTATATCGCATAATTGTTGTTTTCGCAAATCCTGGTTTGAATAAATTACTACTGGATTGGTTGGATGCAGTGTTTTTCCTCTACCAAACAGTAGAAAGTTACTCCGAGTAAGGATTAAAGTGGATTGCTGTATCTGCAACGGGGATTAATCTTATCTCTACTGGGATAACATTAATCCGAACCTCGTCTCAACTGAGATAATCTTATCCAGTAGAGACAAGATTAATCCCAGTAGCAAATACTGCAAGATTTCTGCTAAATATTACTGTTTGTTCGTCATTTTTAATTTCCACTGTCTTTTTATTATCGTTGTGAAATTTACTTTTATCTTTGTTCAATATGTATATCTTAAAGACTAATAAAAATGAAACTTAAAACGTTTTCTTGTTATCAATCAAGCATTCAAATGCAGATGGCCGTCAAGAAGCGTCTCCACTTTGACACTATCAATAATGCCTTAGCGAAGTAGGCTTACAAATTCATTATTTGAAGAAAAAAAATAATAATAAACGATTGAAGCGCCATCATGCTTCTAGCGCTATATTCAAGCGTTTAAGACTGTCACGCAAGATGTCGACGAGCCAGAATGGTTAAAATGGTGCGCCAGTAGATGGCAGGGCAATAAGGCATTTTGACGGTTTGGAATGGACATCCGACGGACATAAAATGGACGTCATAACTGGTCGAAAATCGACTCCATTCAGGAACGGCCGTTCAGAGAACGTAGGTTTAATGGACTTAAAACGACCCTTCGTTTATTACACCCTGTCAAACGTCTTACATTCAACGGCCGTATTAAGGCCTTTATATGAGGCGAAAAATGTACGTTCCATTTTTGTTAGGGAGGTGGGCAGCTTAAAGCTTCCTCGACACTAACACAAGGTTTGTCTGTATCTACATCCTTGACATAGAAACACAAATGCAGTAGAGGTATGCCTCTTTGAACGTTAGTTAACTTTTGATCTGAATTACAAACATATTGGCCTACCACCATATAGTCTAACATTGTTCAGCATTCCAATAAAGGCGTTTGTCCGCGAATATCCCGGTTTATAATCCTAGGTAACAGATTCATGAGAAAACTATCTCAGATTATTCAGAACAACAATCCGACGATCTTGCTCCGTCACAAGATTCCCGAGTCGACTATCCAGGAACGAATCCGGATTTTCATGTTGTGAGAGGAAACGATTTTTCACAATCTGGATTGTCGGAGAAAACGCGTTTGGGAGAATCCGGATTGTGAGTTGTCGATCTGATGCAGCGTTTATAAGTACAGGAAAAACTTGACCAGAAATAAATAAATTCTTCAAACCAGAAAATTTGACAAAAATAAATTCATTAGTCAATAAAAAAATGTTTTGAGAGTATTTATGACATCGGTACTGATGATTGCTGCTCTCAAGCTAGCTAGACTTTTTTTTTGTCTTTTTACCAGCGCCGCCGACAAGATTCCTTTCAAGTAGACCGGAATTCCTTTCATCGTGGAAGGATTCTCGTCCCGCTAGACTTTTATTCTAGTCATCTTCACGAAAGGAATCCTTTCGAGTCGACCAGAATTCCTTTCCTCTCGACGGAATTTCTTGTCCGTGTAAACGCTACATGAGCACTGTGAGCTCTACATGCACGCTGCAGGTCCAACTTGGCCGCTTCCAGGCCGATTCTTTCTACATTCGTTTTTGCGCTGCGGTGCTTCCGAGGAAGACGGCAGCGCTTCTCGAGGATCGCGGACTTGCGTCCGCGATCCGAGGTGCTGCTTCAACCAAGAAGAAATCTTGCAGCCAGTGAATCCAAAAATGCAGCTTGTGGAGAAGTGCTGTAGCAGCAGCGATGCGGTAGCACTATTGCAACAAAAACGAGGCTCGCGATTGTCAAGGAAAACGCCTTAAAAGACCCGTCGCACTATTTACTCTTCAACTTACAGTATGTTAAAATATTTGAATATTTCAAAACTAGGCTGTGCTTCCAACAGATAGCCCTCGGTTTTGGCTGTTTTAAGCCTTTCCCAAGACCAATTAGCTTATAGCGAAACAGGGAAACAATTTATATAACCGGTTTTTCTGATGGAAAAACTTCTCGCAGACAACCGTCGACAGCTTGATACACATCGAAGGTAGGAAAACACGGCAAGTGAGAAAATCAGCGATGCTTTGTTAGAGTCGTGTACCGTATGAAATTGGGGTCTCCGAGTTTAGGAATAAATGGAGTGATTATGAAGTAGGTTGCGTTAGTATTATAGGTATGACAGGTCCTTTAACGTTCGAAGAAGCATAACTTCGCCTTAGACGGACAGATGTATAGGCTACAATAAAAATGTCTCGTGCGCTATGTGCAGATACAAAAAATAAAAAAAAATTTAAAAAAATGTTGGTGTTTCAGATGTTTCTGAAAATTAGTACTGTAGCTCACAGTTCATGCCAGAAGAAAACTGAAACATTTGGTTGTTAGCCTGTCTTAAAATCTGTTTTTTTTTTCATTTATTAGAGCTATGTTTCGGCCCTTCTTGGCAAGGGTTCTCTTCAGGCTCAAGCTGGAAAATGAATTTGTCACAAGTTCAATTCCGTTTCCCCCAACAAGACCAAAGGTTTCAATGGGATCCCAAAATTTAATATTCGATCCAGACAAATGGGTCCTGTAGATGTCCGGTCTTCGCCAGACTCCTTGAACAAACTAAAGCCTGAAGAGGACCCTTGCCAAGAAGGGCCGAAATATAGCTCTAATAAAATGTAGCTGACTTATCCGTTTTACACCGTCAAATTTGTTTCGCAGTCAGCTTGGCCTGAAAGAATATCTGTATTCGAGTAGTCGACGACTCTTATTTTTTATCTGCACCATTCCGGAATACCCTAATAATCCTGACCATTCCGGATTATTCCTAACCATTCCGGATTATTCCTAACTATTCCGGATTATTCCTAACCCTGTGTATGGGATATAATTCCAGTTGAAATTAGAAATTCGAGTCATCTGGCATCCTTCATGGTTACAGTGAAGAGATTTTTTCTTGCAAAAGGATAGTAATGATGCGTGAGTTTTTTTTGTAAGCAGAATGTTTGTTGTATATGTATGAACCGTGTATGAATGGCATGTAGAATAATATAAAATAGTGTTACCACATTATGTAGAATAGAGAAGACTGCCAACTAATAAAATTTAATCTAATCTAATATAATCCATTCCGGATTATTCTTAACGATTCCGGATTATTCCTGACTATTCTGGATTATTCCTGACCATTCCGGATTATTCCTTCGGGACGTGTACACCATTCCGGGAGAGTCGTCGACCCCTCGTCTGTATTTTCCCTTTCCATTTGACTGTTTCAAATGCAAGAACCACAGCAAAGTAGGGGGAAAATTGAAAAAAGTGTTGAAAGAATCGTGCCTCTACTATAGGTAAGAGTTGCTAACAGCTCTACTTTTGCTTGACTGGGACGTTCGCTCACCTTTGATTACTTATTTTGATTTAGAACCGGAATGAAGATAACAGACGGCCTTACGTTACAGCACATTTAGATATAGCCTTTTCTTCGGTCCGGATACCATACAGCGACGTCATATAGACCCCGTATGTACCAAGTTTGTGTGAGAGACTGACGTTGATACGGCAGCTGAATTTTGTTACAGCGACATTTCGGCCCTTCTTGGCAAGGGTCCTTTTCTGGCTCAAATTGGAAAGTTGAAGTCCAAAAGTGAAAGTTAACCACGTAGATACTGGAACTTCTTTGAATTGATTCTGGAATAATGGTACGGTTTAGAGAGCTTAGAAACCTTGATTCAGGTACAAAAAAATATCTGGTGTCCATTGTGCTTTAACATATTCAGTCGTTACGCACATCGCGACTCATTATCAGCTTCATTGTCCTCATAATGCATGCTACTTCATATTTACGGTCTGGTTAATTGAGAACCGGCAGTTAGAAGTTATGACTGGTTTTAATAGTAATCTTTTATTGCGCCCAACTACCGAGATGCGCTGGCTTTGCTACTCTGTTTTGACTTTTTCATTTCTTTTTGGATTTTTATTGCCGCACACTGGCGGGGGAATTTATTTGCCACTTTCTGCACCGCTACCGCCTAACAAAAGTTCTTTGGCTTTATCCGTTACTGAAGGCTACATACCTTTGGATCCATGTCTCAACCCGTGGAATCTCAACACATTTTTTCCACTTCTAAGCAGTAAAGGAATGGGGGATCAAGCTTCAGTCTTGATTCGGTCTGTACTGAAAAGTTCGCCTTGTAACGGAACCTGATTTTCACCCCCACACTCTACTCTGCTTCACCCTACGTCCCTAATCGCTTAGTCCATTTTCATTTCCAAAGTTTCGAACTTTATTTGTATCCACCCTAACGTCAGTACGCTGATTTTTGGATTTGTCGTGTTTGGCTCTTTCTGTGGTGGATCAAGCTTCTTCTTGGTTCCGAGGAGCTCATTGATCAGAAACATCGTTCAATAAAGTTTTTCCTTGCTTCTAATCAAAACGAATGGAGCCGAGCGAGGATGATCGAAAACAGCCGGGACGGGGAAAAATAGTTTCAAAGGAGTCGAGTATGTTGGAATATTGCAGTATGTGTCTCTACTGCGAACACAATTGCGAGTCATTTTGCAAGGTTAGCTCGCGGTTGACTCTGTCACGACATTTGATTTGGCATGAGTTTTTTATTTACTTTTCATTTTGGCGCAGTTTCTTGTGTAAGGGAAATTTTTTGTATCTGAATTAGAGGTTTCTGGCATTCAGCTATAGTTTGGTTTGAAAGATACCTGATTGTCCTTAGACTAGCAGTCGGGTTGTCGACTTACCGGCACATGCAGTAGCGTACACGAAGTTGGCAACCCCTCACTTCGCGATTAGATGAGAATAAGAAAGAATTATTCTTTGCTAGAAGTTGGCGTAAGATGTATATGCGTTTTTTGGATTTGGGTCTACCGAGGCTTTACGCACTTCGGCACCTGCTGTACACCCTGGGCGAGACCGGCTAAAATCAGCGGTGTCGGCACCAATGCCTTCTATAAATTAAGCACATCTTTCAGACGCCTCTAAACATGATTATGTGGTTATAGATAGTCCTTCAGCCCAAGCTGACTGCGAATCATATTTGGCGATGCAAAACCGATAAGTCAGCTACATTTTATTCGAGCTATATTTCGGCCCTTTCTTACAAAGGTCGTCTTCAGGCTCAGAAAAGGACCTGAATTTTTTAGCCTGAAGAGCACCCTTGCCAAGAAGGGACGAAATATAGCTCGAATAAAATGGAGCTGACTTATCCGTTTTGCATCGTCAAATATAATTATGTGCCGGGACCTGGCACCTGCTGTACATCCAAATCGAGAGTGGGCAACCCCTCGGGGTCCACTAGTCTCTGCCCTATCTTTTGCCTACGTAGCAGTCGACTCCGCATTCTCTTCTAACTAATATTCGCTGCGCAAATACTGATTTCATGTCTTTCAGTCCCTCGTAAATTTTTAGGAAAACATGTTCCGTCAATAAACAGCAGCGCTTGTGCAAACAATCTGAGCAGCTACCGCTCAAGGTTGGGGACGCAAATAAAATAGTAGTAAAAACATCTGTATGTATATTAAATTACCGCAGACGTGTTGACCCGGCAAACTAAAACATCTTTCTTACATCATCAGATGCTTGGTCATTGGCTTCTAACTTCTCGCTCTCGCTTTCGAGGTCATCCGGCTTGGTTGCGGTAACGAAAAATATTACAAGTTATCTATTCGATATTGTCTAGAGCAGTGGTTCCCAAACGGGGGTACGCGAAGGTCCTAAATCTCTGAAATCGAAAACGTCTGCTGTTGTCAAGAAATTATAGTGTCTTCCTGATCCTTGACCAGTTTACGGACGAGAATGAAACTGACAACCTTGCAGCCTCAAGCATCCCCTTTGTTTATGTAAATTGTTTACACCTTAATCCCTTACCACTTGTGACAATAAATGGCCTCTTTTTGACGTTCTGATCGTAGTAGAACTGAATAGTGGAACAATGATTCTTCAAAAAGGGGTACGCAGCCTTTGTTAACCTTAATTAGGGGTACGTGGAAAAAGTTGGGAACCACTGCTCTAGAGCCAGTAGAGCCTAAGATGACTCTTGCCCAGTGTTGTCACTATTCTCTGACGAAATCTCTGACATTCTGGCGTCGACGAAACTGGCTCCTTTCTACCAGCTGTTAACGAGAAATCTCGCTTTCTCAGCTTCATAATCATATGCTCCAACTTTGTTCTTTCACGTTTCTTTTTGCTGGAAAGTAATCGCAGAATCCAGGCTCGCTTTGTCGGAAAAATAAAAACTCCGTGACAAAATGGAGAATTGTGTGACGAGAGGCAACACTGCCCTTGCCAAGTAGGGTTGACATATTGTTAGAATAAATGACATCCCCATTTAGCTCCATGAACTATGATTTGCAGTTAGCTTGGATCGAATTAATACTTCATTTATTTACACTTATTAAGGGAAAACAGCAGAGCCGCAAAATAATAGACACAGAGGTACGAGAGGAAACGTTAAAACATGATAAAGTTTTGAGCCAAAAGTGAAGTTCTCGATTTTGAGGTGCCGAATAGAATTCCTTTGTCACTATTGGAAGTACTATTCTGCGCCGTAAGCCAACCGTTAAAGCACCCGTCTTACAATAGGTAAGACGGGTGACGGAACGATGGACGCTACGTCCCTAATCTCATTCCTAGAATTTCGAACTTCGTATGCAATGTCCAACAGAACGGTGCCAGAGGGATTGTTGCATTTGCCGTGTTTGACTGTTTTCGAGGCGATTGAGACTCCTGCTTACCGCCTCCAAGGACAAGGAGCTCATTGTTCAGAAATAACGGTTATGCAGTTTCATTCGTGTTTCTCGTCGCAATACCAAGGGGGCCGGGCGAGCCGAAAACCGGCGGAGTGGGCTTTTTAATATGTTGAAATATTTTCGAAGAGGACGTTTGCTAGAATGCAGGAACAGGGAATTGAGAAAATTGAACCCCTTCCTACGTGTTCCTTCTTTTAGTTAAATTACGAAGATATATGCTGTCCCCCTACTACTTTTATACCGTGACGTAGTCTGTTCTGTATCTAAAGTTTTCGTTTTATCTTCGTGTTCTTTGTGTGTCATTTCACGACTTTTACAAAAAAGTTGAACGTCGCAACTTGTTAAAAGCTTCCCTTGTTCCTCTACAAAATGTTCAAAAGAAGACATTCAGAACTTTAAACTTCCGCTCTAGTTTGCAAGAATGAGAAAATCAGTGGGACGTGAATCGAAGGGTTATGTTTAACCGCACATATGCGCATATACAGTGACAGCCCAAAGACGCATGACTTGGTTATCTCACGAAAAACTGCGTATCTGTTGCTTGGACTTCTGAGGGTTATACTTTACGGTTCAAGCTCTGTTTAAAATGATGGTGTATACCCAAAGTAGACTAACTTAAAGACCTAATCCAAACATTCTGTTTGCCTTCTCTTACTGATCGGAAGCCACCAGTTTATTTAGATTTGAACTTGATTGCCGGGTTGCTGTTTTGGCTCGAGAAAAAACCCATGCAGAGCGTCTTCTTTTCCAGATGACGAAATTTTCCATGTTTGATTAGCAAAGAATTATAAGACTTAATTGAATATTTGTGTATGTCTTCAGGAGGACCATACTGGTCTTGGTTTTTTAATTTATTTTTATTTGTAATAAATAATTGGAGCATTAGATGGAAATTATTATTTTGATCCTTGGCTCTACGTGCCATAACGACTGTCCCGGATAATCGGCTGAGATTTAGTCCATACCGAATTATTTCAAACCTAGAATTTAAAAAAAATAAAAAAATAATTTGCTCATTGTTTGACGATATGTTTTGTGGTTTTGAACATTCATAGTGGCAGTAGGGATGGTTGTCATTGTGTGTGTGGTAGAAAGACCATGCTCTGTTGTCCACTTTAAGACGGTCTCAGAGTACTGTTTCGGCTCAAAACCACTCTATATCATTCGAAACTTCGAGAGTGTTAAAATAGTGTGACACAACCGTGCATGCTTTCGTTTCCTTTTTACCCAGATCGGTGCCGATGTCAGGTTTCCTAAATTTATGAATGAATGAAATATTTTATTGCCAATCGACAGCACGAAGGAGGAAAAAGATGGAGTATGTGAAAAAAAGAAAAAACAACGACTACAAAAACAAAACAACATTAACCGAGATACAAAATCAAACATATCTTATCAAAAAAGAATACCCATCCAGGGGTGTACAACGTCCTTATTATTAAGGTTCGCGACCAGATTATCAACATTTGAGTAGAATGAATCATCTCTACATATTTAGCAATGGTGAATGTGAGTTCGCACCAACCACTCTTCATTGAACTCGTTGTGCTAAAGGCCCATTCACTACTGGTTTTAGCTAATACTCGATACCAGCCAGTTCCGGAAATCGCTCTGAGACCGAGAATTAGCTGGGTTTCTGCCGTTCGCAATTGAACTTGGTGCTAGTTTCGGATACCAGCTAGTCTCGCACCCAGGTTCAAATCAGTTCAACTTTCGAGGGTACTAGCCAATCAGATTATTTTGGGGAATATTGAGGAATATTCTGATTGGCTAGTTTCGAACAAGCCCAGTAGATAAAATCACATCCACTCCTTGCTGTCTTGAAAACCGAAAGTAAATTTAGGTCATTGTTCTTCGGTCTGACGTGTTTCAGCGTTAGCCAATTGGAACATACCTGAGAATTCCCCTAAGTAATTTCTATACTCTATTTCGAGTTTGTATACTCTATTTCGCACGAGGGAAGATTACTTTATTCTAAAACTGACGTCGTCTGAATTCTGCTCCAATCTAGGATTGATTCAAGCTACGGCTGTCGTCGTTTGAGGCTTGATTCAAGCTGCAACTGAAGTCGTTTGAGTTTAGCTCTGAATCTTCACTTGTGCAATTGAAATCTAGAAATAGTGGAGGATCATATTCAATTCGTTTTGTACATAGAGATAGTTGAGCGCTTGACATAGAGATCGACACAACACAATGATTCACCTGATTCTTAAATTGTAAATTCTTCTGGTTTAAAAAACGTGGCAACAAGCTGAATTTTCGTTTTCTTTTCAGATAAAAAGCACTGAAATGAAACACGTGTTAATTGAATAAACAATAATATAAAAAAATCAGTGTCAAGGAACAAAAAAACAATCTTGTCAGATAAATACATTAAAATAAAAGATGGGATTAATCAAAGAAACACTAAGCAGTCACTAGAATATTCTGTGTCCAAACGGTAACGACTAAACCTGGGAATCTCTACCTCTGCAGAAAAGAAGGCATGAAACTTCGTTTGTAACGCGTGTGCAGTATGACAATTGCCTGTAATTTTACGACAGTGTATAAGGTCAATTCGGGGCGGCTAGCAGAACCGGCGCCATCTTTCATCTGAACTCGAGGCGAACTTCCGATGCAGAGTTAACCCGGCCTTTAGACTGGACCCCGCCCTGCTTTTTTACTTATTTTTATTGAAATTTTTCCCCGTAAAGTCTTTCAGGTTCTCCCCCCCCCCCCGTCTCCCTATTCGTGCAGTTTTCTATCATATGTTTCCTCTGTCCCTCAAATTGGGTTTCCATCCGATTACCCCCACATTTCTGTAAGCTGATTGTCCATATTTGGAAAGGTAATCCGCCCTTCTGCCAAGTCAGTTCCGGTCCTGGAATGTGGAGTTCGGCACTAATACCCCCCCCCCTCCTTGTCACAGAGCTAGTGTATAAAAGACCAGGAGCGTCGTAGAGACTCGACTTATAAAGCAGCGCTCCGGGCGACGTTCGTTAACAGAGCAGAAGCATCAGCATCATCACGTTCGTCAAACGTCAGTTCGCCTAAAAATGCGTCACATCGCACACTGTAAAAAGTTTTTGCGTATAAAGATTAAAGTTAACTGCAGTATTTGCGACTCGGATTACTCTTATCTCTACGCAGATAAGTAATACCAAATAGAGATAAGATGAATCTGAGTAGCAAATACTGCAGTTAACTTTAATCTTTATATGGAGGAACTTTTTACAGTGCACTCTTTACCCGACCGATCATCCACCCGTCGGTTGACCCACCAAAATCCGTAAGTACATCCAATGCGGATTTAACCTGCAAGAAAAGCAGAAAGACGCTATTTTTTGCTGGGTCTTCGAAATCGAAATCTTTATTGAATGAATGAATATGTTTATTACCCATCTTTACATAAAATGTCAACTGATGGAGTATAAAAAAAAAAGAAATAAAGAAAATGGAACAATGAATAGCACAAAAGATACAATTTTAACTTGGCAATAAATAATTCAAAAAAGAAAGAGAAAAAGAATAATACACTATTTTCTTAACTATTGTTTATTTACTGGATAGGGGCTGTTTAGAGGGTCGAGGGATTCCAGAAAATCGAGCATGACGGTCTAAAACAGCCTCAATCGGTTCTTTAACCCCATGACTTCGTGTAACTCGTCGATTATGAGACCACAGCGGCAGTCCATGCAGGAATTTAGCATATTTGTAAATTGTACTTCTAATAGTTCTAATATCAGATGTATGGAAAAGTTTTCAGAAAGGTGCTACTGCAAGTGCGTGCAGTAATGCAAGAGCATTATACAGCTGCGCTAGCGCCAGTCTGTTGTAACGCGCTTTTGATCGTAGAAAGCATACCATATGCGTTTCAGCGGAAAAATGCGCGATTAGCCCGGAACGTGTAGATCGCAGTATTGTGTATAACGTAAAACAAGAACGTAAAGTAAAACGTAGTAAGGACTAACTGGTTCGCCTCAGCCTTCAAAGGAGTCTCAAAGGGTTTTCATCTCCCTGGCTTCTGGCATGGTATGGAGGATAGCCAAGGGTTTTGATGGACTTTTCTTATTTAGAAGTAGTTGAAGGCGTTTAACGGTTACGTCCGCTGAGTTTTCTTCAAGGGATATTTCGGCTCTTCTTGGCAAGGGCCCGCTTCACGCTAAACCAGAGCAAAATAAAATTAGGGAGGAGTGCTCTCAGACCAATCACGGACCGGTGAAACCCTTCAGTTGACCGTGAATCATTCTAGGTTGAACTACTCGGTTACAACATACAGAGTCCATCAGCCGTGGTGGACACAACCGTACCTTCAACCACCCCCGTGCAGGAGCGGGTTGCAAGTCCGGCTGACATGTACACCTCTCCGATCGAGCCTGAGCCCCTGTGGAGGACGGTGATTTTAATTGCTGGAGGATTGCAAGTCCTCATATGCCTGACCTTGTTTCTGGCGTATTTGGTGATGAGGAGATCAGCGGTGAAGAAGATGATGGACGAATTACCCGGAGGTAAGTCGAGCAAAATCAAGGTCAAGCTTTTACCGATGTCCGAACTGGGATTAGGCCTTTTTAGCCGCACTCCTAGTAGTTTTTGTTTTTTCCTAGTGGTTTCTTACTAAACCTACCTCCCGCCTAGGCTGGTCGGACACCAGTTCAAAACGGTGGATAAACCTAGGGAGCAGCCACCAGTAATTCACCATTGTAATCAATCAATCATATATTTCCAAATATCTCTTGAAAGTGATAACATAGGATTGTCATTGCAAAGAACAAGGTACAATACGCTTGCAAATCAATACACTTAAAATCAATTACGCTCATTGTATTTGTATAGAATTAGAAGTCACGTCATTATATTTATATACAATTAGAAGTCAATCAATCAAGTAGTCCAATGGTAATTTTTCACAAAGTACGCTACAAAGGACTTGAGAAATATCTCTGACGAAGCAGCTCGGGGTATTTCTAGCAGCTGATGTCCGATATTTTTCGAAGATCGCGTTTTTTGCTCGCGATTTGGGCTCTGGAAGTCTGGTAGAATTCCTCTGTGGTGCTCGGAACACAATAGTGACATCCAAGATTTCGTCAGTAGCTGATGTCTGCGCTGGATAAGTGACGTTAGGTCCAATTTTGAAAGGGTGGACTGAGTGTATGAAGTATGATTGAATCGCACAGACGCATGTTACGAAGGCTCTTCGTGTCTTTATGATTAGCAACTTCAAAGTTAACGAACAAAAAACGTGTCCTGAACCTGAATTTGGCGAAAACCATTCGAACAAATCGACGCCTTCGTTAAACGCTATTAGACTGAGACTTCGTGAACAACTAAGTGAGCTGAAAGGAAGAGCCCTTCCTTTCAAGCCACTACGTTGGACGGCTACGGTCTATGCTGTACAAACAAATCTTGCAGTATTTGCTACTGGGATTAATCTTGTCTCTACTGAGGAAATTTTATCTCTGATTAGGATCAATCTTATCTCAGTAGAGATAAGATTAATCGCAGTAGAAAATACTGCAGTTAACTTTAATCCTTACTCGGAGAAACTTTTTACAGTGTAGGCAGAAGCTATAACAGTAATACCCTAACACCGTGAGATAAAACCAAATTGTGTGAATGGTGCAGCGCGGTTTTCGCTTCTTTAGTTTCAGTTTTATGTGATATGCTTACTGAAACTGAACAGACCCCGGGTATTGCGGTTTGCGAACAAGGTATGCTCAGAGTTTCGTCCCCTCGTTTGTTCGTTTATATAACTCGGAGCGCTTTTGAATGTTAATTTTTAGGTTATTTGTATTTTATTAATCGTAGTCTAGCATGTTATTGACCATATTTATCATAAGACGTCGGTATAAATGTCGCAAAATTGTATATATTTGTAGATTGTTGTTATGATGTTATGTTTAGACGTAAAAACAACCCATCGGCTTGTCCGTTATCTGTTTTTTAGATTATATTGAATTGAATTGTATAGCCGTAAAACAGTCTGCCTCACTAGATGGCTCTGGATGATGCTTAGCAGCAGTCCTGGAGGCCATCCCTGTTTAGTGTGTTTGTGCCTGTTTCACGCAACCAAAATTATAGTGTGTTCGTTACTTAGATGTTTGTTACTTATAATTTGTAAGAAACTGAATTTAGTTCTGCTATGGTTGCTTCTAAATATACCAATCTCTCTCTCTACGTGGAATCGCGTAAATTATGGATCAGTTTTCAGTCACTGGTCACGGCGAGCTGCATCGAAATCCGTCGGTTGCAGCATTCCTCCGCACCATGGTCATGTCCGTTTTACGTAGTGACTTTTAATCCGCCGAAATGACGAGGACAAACGAAATAATAAATAGAAAGTAGACGCTCAAGGTTCAAACCCTTACATTTTCTAATCTTTATCTTCTTCTGGTCTTTGTCAGTGAAAAATCCAATTCCCCCCCCCCAAAAAAAAAAAAAAAAAAAAAACAAATACCAATAGGGCAAAGACTTAAAGGACCTGTCGCCCCTATGATGTCATTGCAGCTTACTTCCGTAACAACATCGATTAGTTCTTAAACCCGGAGATCCAAATTTCTTATGTTACATTCTGAACCCACTAACGACCCCTCACTAATCTTGGCACTTGTCGCGATCCACTATTCTCCATGCGCATAATGCTCCCGACAAGTGTTCTCGCCTCGTGCTATTGATGTTTCTGAGTTTTGCCGAGGTTTTGCTAAAAGTCAATGGTCATGGGAAAACGCTTAGAACAGACAGTGCTAATTTGTTATAAGCAGAGCCTAGCTATACAGTATTCAGATAGTTTTGAGTATTGGGACGTAAATAGTAAATAATGCGAGGTGTGCTTTAACGAGCCTAAACTTAGTTCAATTGGTGGCCAAGATTATTTTGGCGATTTTCTTATCTTGTTTTTCCAGTCGAAGCTGCGTCCCTTGTTTTCTTTCTCTTTTTCATTTTTGTATTTATTATTTATTTGTATTTGAAAATTAAAAATATTCGTTAATTCATTCTAACTCCAATTTCTTTTTCGCAGATGAGAAACCGACCATCAGTACAATCATCATCCGCGATGCGTGAATTGAGTCGAGTCTGCCATGATCGCTAGATGGCGCTCCAAGTACCAGCTATAAAGCAGAAATGAGCTCAGGCTACGTAGTTCGTATACCGAACCGAAGGAAGAAACGCTACCTATGACGGGGTACTGAGAGCCTGTGGTACCCAGAAATTCCATGGTCCCCAGACAACCAAGAGTGAAACCCTAGAACTCGTGTTGGTGGCCCCGTACGGCCTTATAGTCAAGTGTTCCTGATAGTCAAGTGTGCCCTCTATATTATACCCAAGACCTAGGCTGAATGAGGGGAGTACGTGTTGAGTTGTCCTGTAAGCGTGACAGTGTTCAGTCTGTGATCGGCGTCCCCTAGTTCCTCTGTGGGGGTTAAGGCGACGTGCTGCTAGGTAGCTTGAATGCTTGGTGACGTGCTTTTTATTTAAAGTAGAACTAAAAGCCTGCAATATTTTCTTTCTCGGAAATCAGCGTCCTCAGCAGCCCGCTTACTCCTTCTGTTCCGCGCGTAGTAGATGCTGGGTATTTGCTGTGCTGATCGTGCCCTTTCGCCTCAAGAAGAAAATTTGCTCAGTGCGGTCGCCATAGGCGTTTTTCCGCGACAATCCCGGATTATAATCGTAGAAACGACGATCCTACGATCTTGATCCGTTGCAAGATTCCCGAACCGAAAATCCAAGCATGAATCCGGATTGTCAGATTGTCACAGAAAACTATTTTTCAAAATCTGGATTGTCAGAGAAAACGCATTTTGGAGAATCCGGATTGTGAATCGTCAATCTGCATTGTCACGGAAACACGCCTCATATCACCCGGTTATTTCTCTTGGGGGTTTCATTTTGAAACAATATGTGCATGCTGTGCCGGGGAAAGGGATGGTAAACAACATGGTTTAACCTTTAAGGTATGTCCGGGTTGTAACCGTTAACGCCCACAACATAAGTTCATACCTTTTGAGCCACACCTTCCAAAGACGTTAGTACTTTCTATTTTAAATTTCGTATTATATTCAACGTCATTTTCTCTCCAAACAAATTAAACTTCGTTTACTTTTCTTACACTGTATATACCTTAACGAAATTTCCATTTCCTTCTTCTTAGCTGTTCAAAAGAAAGATTTTTTTGTGGAGGGATAGAGGATAAAAATAGATAATAAAAATTGGGCGGATAGCAATATTAGTGTGATGATCGTCTTTGCGGCTGTTTGTATGCTGCCGTTCTTGGCTTGCAAATCTGGATGTGTACCTATCCTCTGGATGTGTACCTATCCTAACACCATAAAAGAATCGTAAGCATCATGGAACGGAAATCGTAAGAGGGTGACGCCTACTTCCTTACGATTTCAGCTCCAGAAAACGGAATAGTAGATAGTTGTTCAGTGGGATGCAGTCGATATGAGAGTGATTCTGTGAAAACCGGCCTCCGCCACGTTTTAGTGCCTACCTAGGCCGGAACCTTTTAATTTTTTCTTTAGTGTTTTTATAAGAGAAGAGTTGTGTTCTTCCCGTCCCAGATGTTAGGAGAGGTAAAATAACAGCTATTGAGACCCAAGGCCGTATCCGGGGGGGGGGGGATAGGGGGTTGAACCCCTCCCCCCAAAACACACAGAAATATCGATTTTTATAGGTTTTTCCCTCTGATCTGTGTTTTTTTTACTTTTTTGTCCTACCAGCAGGTAACCCCCCCCCCCCCCCGAAAGGCAAACCCCGAGACCTCTGGTAGAAATTTTCTTCAGTATTAAAATGAGCTTTGAAGTGTAGAATCCTCTATATGCGGTTGCTTTCAGATGACGATATGGACAAAAATATGTACCTAAATGAATGTATCCATTCAACAACACTGTAATTACTATTAAGAAGTACACAAGATTTAAACAACTTATTTATGATATTTCATAGTGCAAAACGGATTCGTCAGCTGAATATTATTAAAGCTTAATAATAAAATAATAATAATAAATTATTTGTAACCCTCTGCACAAAAACAATGTTAATATAGTGGAGTAAAGAAGAGAAAGAAACAAATAAAGAAACACTAATACAACAAAATAAACACGAAAAATCAACAGAACAAACGGATGAGCCCGTGATATGGAGTAAGCCGTTCATATGCTTGTCCAGATCAGGTCCAGATACATTTTTATGAAGCTCCTAGAGTTTTGCCGTTAAATCGGGAGCTTTGTATTTTCGGATTATTTTGCGATTTCGATATGAAATAGGTAGAGCTATATTTCGGCCCTTCTTCGCAACGGTCCTCTTCAGGCTCATAGCCGCTCAAGTTGAAAAAATGAACTGTGGAAAAAAGCTCGTTTTCCAACTTGAGCGGCGTTGAACTTGATGAGGACCCTTGCCAAGAAGGGCCGAAATATAGCTCTTAAAACTCTGCTGACGTATCCGTTTTGCACTGATTCGCCGTCAGCTTGGGCTGAAGGAATATTTAACTTATTCATGATTCCCAACGTTTCAACTTTGCTAACTTCTGAAGGATGGGTAGCCGATAGTGTGTGGGCTCGGAGGGCTTCAGAAACTTGGTTGCAACAACTTGTCATCTGTTTCTTTGGGATTAAAAGTCGGTCCGGGGTTAGAAATTTGTTGTGCAGTTTATTCTGACCACAAAAGTTAAATTGTGGTATTAGAGTACCAGTATATTCTCAGTTTCATATCTGTTGTCTCTCAAACTTATTTCTTGTCTTTCTTTCTTCTTTCTTTCCTCCTTCCGCCTCTTTGCTCATAGCCGTTAGATAGCAGATCATTTGAGCCTAGTGTTACCATGCTTGTAGCCCCTCACTTTAGCACACTAGTCTCGCTCGTTGGTGACTGCGCGAGCCTCAATCAGAGTCACAACGGGCCGTGAGAGCAGCCATCTAGTGGGATTGTAAAAAACCTTCTAGCTTAGAAAAGGATCGCATAGAAACTGAAGTAGTTGTGTGACCTATGAATCAAGAGTGGTGATGAAAGTCCATGGACAGTCGGTGGTGTGAATACAAAGTCGGCAGTTCCACTCCAAGTAAGGATTAAAGTTCAGTGCAGTATTTGCTACTGGGCTAAACCTTATCTCTACTGAGATAAGATTAATCTTAATTAGAGATAAGATTATCTTTTTAGAGACTAGAGTAGCAAATACTTACAAGATTTTCTTTTTTAAAGTGAAGGTAGCCATCTAGTGGGATTGTAAAAACCTTCTAGCTTAGAAAAGGATCGTATAGATGTGACCTAAGAATCAAGAGTGGTGATGTAAGTCCATTGACCAATGGTGGTGTGAACACAAAGTCGGCAGTTAGTTTTAGATGGTGCTTTTGATTTCCTAGCAGTATTGGGGGACCATACGTCATTTAAATCCTCGAATAAGGATCGCCTGTGATATTCGTGTATTTTTGTTTTAAGTGCAATATGTATTATAATCGATAGTAATTTGTATATACTTTAAAGTAACGTTTACGATAAATATATGGAATATTCTGATACAAATGTTTACGATCTGATTCGTCTTTTACACTTTCGAGTGTACCTATATTAGCGTATATTAAAGGTTGACGTCGAGGAAAATAACATCGAGACGGCCATTTAAAATAACCTAGCAGAGCCAAAGGCAAGGTAAGTTATGAAAAATGTCTATAGAGTGCAGTGAGGTTGATATTTTTAAATGGCTGTCGAATTCCAGTATCGAACGAGATGGAGGTATGCAGAGCAAAATAACACTAGGGCCAAGACTTTCAAAACTGACACACACTCGAATAGCATGAACACTAGCGACACAGAACGTCCCTACTGAGACTCAATCAGTCTTTCACCAGCGGTGACTCAAATAACTTCATATTCTGAATATAGCAAAAAATTATACAGCCTCCATTATTTCATTGGCGTGTGCAGACCGCACCTTTGCTTTACAAGACATTTCTGAACCCGAAAGTTTGTCTCGCTTTAAATGCCGCAAGCGTAGTGGGCGGCGCTGTGAGTATGGCCCGTTTGCAAAGCAAAGGTATTGACGCTACACCCTAGCGTTATTTCGCTCTGCTAGGGAGTAGTTCCAAGACTTGACCAAATTGACACACACTCTAATAGCAGCGATACTAGCACCACTAGAAATATCGAACGTCTCTACTGAAACACAGAACGCGTCCGAAAGCTTTTTGGTGCTGTAAATGCTGCATTAATGCTGCATTTTCTTCTTTTTTTCGAAAGCTGTTACCTTTCTTTCTTCTCTGACACTTCTAGAATACCAAAATTTAAGTCAGGAAGAAGAAGAAGAAAAAAGATTAGCTGTATAAAGCTGACAAAGAACGTGTCCGAAAGCTTTTTGCTGCTGTAAATGCTGCATTAATGCTGCATTTTCTTTTCTTTTTTGTCCGAAAGCTGTTACCTTTTTTTCTTCCCTGACACTTTTCGAATACCAAAATTTAATATGATAATATAATATGATGATATCCTACCTTCTTATATTCTTATCTTTCCTTTCTTCGTTGGCCATGATCGCCAGTTCTCTTAGAATCTGGGTTTGCCGAATTGTCAGTTGTCGTTTTGAATTTATTATGTTTGCGGCCGAAAACACTGAGAGAATCGCCTTACTCCCCAGTTTCTTCTTGAAAATTCAGCATAAAAGTTAGCTTTCTTGCTGAATTTTCCGATGAATTTTATGCTGAATTAATGCTTCATTAACTGAGCGAAAATTCAAGTCCGAAAGCAAAATGCTGCATAAAATGCTGAATTAATTCAGCATTTTCGTTCGTTTCGGAGCTTTCGGACACGTTCAAAATGGATGAGCTACTGATATCCATCCTTCTTATCTTTCTTTTCTTCGTTGAACATGATCGCCAGTTGTCTTAAATTTGATATTTTTGCCGAATTGTCAGTTGTCTTATTGAATTTGTTACGTTTGCCGACGAAAACACTGGAGAAAATCGCCGTACTCCTCAGTTTCTTCATGAAAATTTAGCATTCTTGCTGAGTTTGTCGATGAATTTTATGCTGAATTAATGCTGCATTAATTCAGCGAAAATTTAAGTCCGGAAGCGAAATGCTGCATAAAATGCTGAATTAATTCAGCATTTTCGTTCGTTTCGGAGCTTTCGGACACGTTCACAATCAGTTTTTCACTACCGCTAGCTCCGATAAATTCATAATAATTCATATCCTGAAGATAGCAAAAATATGATACAGCCTCCATTGTTACCATGGTGTGTGCAGACCGCACCTTTGCTTTACTAGAAATTTATAAACCCGCAAGTTTCTCTCGCTTTAAATGTCGTTTGAGCGTAGTTGGTAGCGTTACAAGTATGGCCCGTTTGCAAAGCATATATTATTAACTTTTTAATTCAGCTTTCGCCATAAACTAACACACAAAAAACAAACAAACAAAAACAACACTATGGTACAACACTATCTCCAGCAGATGCCTCCAAACTGGTAGATTGCGGAAAATGGGGTTTGCTGCCTGGATGATCAGAGAGTTCTCCGACCGCCATAACCTTACAACCAAAGATGACCGGGCTTTACGAGCAAGTTCAGCAAAACTGCAGCATAGGTGGTCGCTACTCCTTAGTGATATTTTGCTCTGGACTTTGCGACTGTTATAATTTTTCGAACAAAACCATTAATAATTAACCATTACCTATGCATATCATCATATTATGATAATCGTCAAACAGGAAGTTAGAGGTGGATAAGACTCAATATCTACCTCTATGGAGGTGGATATGACCAAAACAAATAACCAGATTTGTTCCTGATATTACTTAATACACTAACTTTCAGTGTGGCGATTATCATAATAGAATTGACCGTGGGTCGTACGATGAAATGCATTACATACCTATTCGAGAAAAGTCATTCTGTAATTTGTTACTGTATATTTGCCCACATTTTTGAGTATCTAATGCGGCAGATAGCAGACAATATCTGACCACTTTGACCAGATTTGTTCAACATCATAATAAAAGTGGAGAAAACAAAATAAAAAGTATTCTTTAAAGTTTAACTGAAAAGCTAACTTATTTTTGTATCACCTGATTGAATATATTGAATTATTTGGATTCTGCTAAGGGATTTTTTTTATTTCCTCTCGGCCAATCAACGGCCGCCCCCAAAACGCGAATTCTATTATAACGCGGAAAATTTGAATCTCAATACAAACGCGGTTTTTCGGTGGCTTGCAGAAAGCAAATCACTGCGTGAACACAAACACTTCTTTTCGGAAATTGTTTTCGTCAAGGACAACACGGGTACAAGCGCATAGAGGTACCAGGAATCCGACCTGGAAATTCCACTGTAGATAGATGATAGATAGATGTTTAATGAAGGCCTTGGGTCATGAACAAAAAAAAATACTCCTAATGACTAACTCCCCTTCCCGATGCAACATCGCCGGGTACCTAACGGAAGAGCCAGAAGCGGTATCACCTCGGGTATCACAGCTGGTCCCGAAGATCGCAGTGATTGTTTGACACAGGATTTCAGATATTGAGTTTGAGTCGTTAGTGACACGTTTTCTCGTTCTTCCTGGGGATTACTGTTGTGTTTTGGACCCTTTCAAGGGGTACGCGAAGGTACCAAAATCGGTTTAGTGTAGCTTCAAAATTCGCCTCACTAATTTTTGATTGCCAAAAGCCTAATATTACCAACAGAGGTATCACTAGCTAAAATGTTTTTGGGGGGGCAAGGTATTTTTACTGACTGGCTTGTCTTTTTACTGACTGTTTTTCAAAAAAAAATACTTGTTTTTACGAAAAGTAGCGGCGCTTCGCGCCGATCTGGCCGACCACTTCAGGGGGGGGGGGCGGTTGCCAACCCCTGCGAGACGCCTCTGATCATAAGCCCTAGTGAAAGTCAATGAAATAATATTGATTCCAAAACAAGCTAGCCCACCTCGGTAAAATCTCTTCCTTTGTCAAACAATTTTGTTTTAAAAACCATCTAAGACATTGCAAGTGATCTTGTCACTCAGGTTGCGAATCAAGCAAAAAAAATGTTTGCGATTCAGCTCGATGAAAGCACAGAGAACATCAAAACTAAACACATGAACAGGTCGGCTGTAAAAAATATTGCCGTTAAAGACATCGAGCCGAGATTTGACAAAATTTTGGCTACATAGCAGCCTCAATTTTCGATTTTGTATATATTTCTACACATGTATGCTTTATCATTTATGAAAATAAAAAATTTTTTTCTCACGGTCTGGAAAAGGGGGTACGCAACCTTTTCCAACCTTTTATTAGGGGTACGCGGTACGGAAAAGGTTGGGGACCACTGATATAGAGTATAAGTCCTTCATAAAATCCGATGACGAATACTCTTGATGACTATCTATCCTTGCTGATGCAAAATCTCCGGCCTCTCCGGGTATCGAGCGGAAGAAAGGCAGAAGTGGTGTCAAAGCTGCTCTCAAACATCGCGGTGATTGATTGACACAGGATTTGAGTCGCTGAGTTTGAGTCGTACGGACACGCTTACTCCTTCTTCCTGAGGATCGCTGGCGTGTTTTGGACTTAGTCATATAGAGTATTGCCGCGAGACGCGCTAGAGGAACAATGACAATCACACGTGCGATCCGGGGATAAGTTATCTGAAGGGTGAATAAGCGATTAGGCTTTCACTTCATATGGAGTCGCGCGTTAACCCCGTTGAAAAGTCAGCCAGCACTGAAGTCGGAAACCAGAAATGACAAACTTGATGACGCTTGACAGAACAGAGTTGGGTAAAGCAAAAGAGGGGAAAGGGATTGTATGAAGGACAAAACGAAGTACGCATTTTCGTCCGGTCTTCAAGTGAATAAGTGATAGGTCACTAGAATGTCCTATCTCGGCCCATGACTCGGCTTTAAACCAACGTATCATACTTACTAACCATCCCTGCATAGTTGCTGCCACTGATGAGTCCGCGCTAAAGAGCGTGCATCCCTGCCGGCCCCCAGTGGTCCATTTATATAGTTATCAATTATTTTAAATTAAAGAACCGGAACAATAGTTCGTGCCGTGTAGCGCTTTTCTGTTTTCCTGTTTTGAGTCGTTGAAAGTGCCCAATAAGCAAGAAGTTAAAACGTAAACTGCTAGAATTACGACAAGAAAACTTAATTAATGACTTCGTGCCCGCCGAGTCCCTCAGATTTGTATTTAAATTTTCCTTCTTTTGGACTTAGCTGAGCAGATTCGTGAGAAAACTGTGTAGCAATTATTTTGTATATTTACTCAATTAAGATAGCAATCCAGCACAGTTGTTCATTAGTCCGTCTTCACTTGAGACTTGTATTTATCTTTGCGCAAATTTTAAATTACGAGTTTACAAGACTAGTCCGTTTTTGTCGGTTCAAATCTGAAAGATTTAGCGCCACCTGAGTAAACAATGAGTTACGAGCTCATATGGCACGTGTTTAATAACTGTATGGTTTATTTTTAACCAAAAACTGAAAAGATATGAAGAACCAATACGCAAAAAATAGACAATACTAAAACGAACTCCCAAAGTCTCAACCATCTATGCACATGAAAATTGATAAAACAACTGAAAATATCGAAAAATCCAAATGAACTTTTACAAATGTAAGTTGCCGACCCCTCACGAGATACTAAACAGAGGAAAGTCTTGCCAGTTTTTCGAATCCTCAATTCCTGGTAATTCTTTCCTCGTTTTAATTTGCCTTTCCTGGTTTTAGTATTCTTTCCTGCTTTTCTCTTGCCTTTACTTTCCTGCTTTTAGTCGATCCCCTCTTCTTGTTATCCAAAGTGGACCGAAGCTTCCATACGCTTAAAATACTTTAACCTCAAAATACTGCAGGAGCGCAGAAAAGAGCTAAGCACTGACTTCGGTTCAGCCATAGTATCTCATCCTCTCCACTCCCAAATTCTCCCTTCCCCCTACCAAAATGTTAGAAATTGACTAGAAGGAATGGTAAGTTCTAGGGTACCAGATCTCTGTCTTGTACCTACTAAACACGCTAAATATGCAAAAAACAAAAACATTTCAGAGTTCGTAAAATTTTTTAACGAAGCGTGACAGACTTTTAGGTATATTGACATTTGACACATATATTGTCATTAGGTTTATAAATAGGTCTGTAACCACGAAAGTCGATTTTTACAATAAACTTTCTATTGACCTATCTAAACTTCCCGCGCCGAGGTCGGGCACACTTATACCGCTCAAGTCTCCTCCCTGAAACTGGACAGAGCGACAGACCTTAAGATCCCTATGGGGTTGACACTGGTATACAGCCTCGAATCTGATCTTTTGGTGACGATTTGCCTAACTTACTGGGGCCCTGTAAAAAGTTTGTATTAGTAGGGCTGGGACCCTACCCCACCCCAAATTTATAAAGTTGACCATAAAACAGGCGCACCTTTGGTAAGGATGGCGGAAGGTGTGTCTTGACAATCCGAACAGCTCAGACCCGACCTAACGTCCCGCTCAAATCAGCTTCTCGAACAGTTCTGTAGGGTTTTACTGAAAAGTGGTCTGATACACCCCTCATAAAATTCCTCTCAGATTAGTTCTTTTTCGGCCGGTAGGTGCGCTTTCGTAAAGAAAACAATGACACGTTACTTCTTGGTCCTACATTTATCCAGGTTTGTTTTGCTATTTTCAATTTCTCTTAGGCCTGACCATGTTTAAAATTGTTTAATATGCCTGTTCCTCTCTTTTTGCTTTACCCAACTCTGTTCTGGCAGGCGTCATCAAGTTTGTCATTTCTGGCTTCTGACTTCAGTGCTGAGTGCTGGCTTACTTTTCCACGGGGCTAAGACGCTAATAGGTATGAAGAGAAAGCCTGATCGCTTATTCACCCGTCAGATAACTTGTACAAAGATCTCACGTGTGATGGCCTTATTCGAGTTCAGCGCTCCAAGTGAACTAGTTTCTGTTAGTCCCCCACTGTCTCATATCAAGCTCATATTCAACACTTGTGTAGACATAGTGGAAAGTCGCACACATAAGGTAGTGGATAACTTTCCCTTTCTACTACTGGGACATATGCAAAACCTCCATTACCTGTGAAGCAGGTTGCAGGTTTTCTACTCATCAACCTGAGGATCTATTTTTACTATGTCTGTGACAAGTGGTGACGGTGAGGCATAAGGGGATTAAAAGAAACTAGTCCGCATGGAAGCGCTGAACCGAAATATCGCGAATTCGTCACCGGAGAGCTAGTCTGAATGGAGTATAAACGCCGATCTTTAACTTATTTTTATTTGGCTGATATTATTTAGAATTCTAGGAAGTACATTGTTCTTTTATGGAGACGCTGGCTTTTCCGGGTCTGCCACGAACGATGGTTGCACGCCCGTGTCGGCCCAAGCTTGCTGGTTGACGAAATCTTGTTCGTTTCCATTCGCCTGTGTCCAACACCTCAAGGTACTCGCGCTTTATCCATCTCGATACTGAAAGACATCAAATGGCAATAAATTTGGTTGTTTTACTTATCTAAACTGTGGGTGGTCCGTCTTGGGTGTTTTGAACCTACAGAAAAAAGGCGACTAATCGCAGGGACAAAACCTGTGCCAGTAACCTGCTTGCCGAAAGTAAGTAAGTAATTTATTTGAAACCCGCTATTTCAGAAAAGCAGAGTAAATAAAAGAAAATAAATAAAAGACTTAAAGACACAGAAAAAGACACTTAATTTTCAATCTCCGGCCAGGAAGCAGTGGAGACGATCGTGTGCTGGTTGGGCTCTATACTCTAAATGACTAAGTCCAAAACACGCCAGTGATTCTCAGAAAGAAGGAGTAAACGTGTCCGCAACGACTTAAACGCAACGATTCAAATCCTGAGTCGGCGCAGCTTTGACACCGTTTCTTCCTTTCTTCCGCAGGTTCCCGGAGAGTGTGCATCGGCATGGAGAGATAGTCATCAAGAGTATTGCCAATGGGTGCGCGCCCCTACATAGACACGACGCTACGTAGACACGTCAGTAAGTGGACAAAATCCGACGCTACATGGACAAATTCCCCGACACTACCTGGACAAAAAAAACGACACTACGTGGGCACGACGCGTCGAACGACGCTACGTAAGGCGTATTCTCGCCGTTCCCCGAGGACTCCTCGTGGAATCGAAGGGAACGACGAGAATAGAGGGAGTCACTCCACGCGGACTCCGCGTACAGAAACAGCGAGAACACGGGGAATGCTTCCAAAATGGATTTTGTTAGAAAATAAAATATGCAGTTCACGAAATTAGTCTGGATCCACTTAATTTTAGGTTTAGCTTATTCTGACTGTTTTTATTTAATTTTACATTGCACCAACACCAGCAATTATTGATTCCCCTCCGAATCTGAAAGGGAGTCCCTTTTGATGATGGTGAGGATAACCGGAGCATTCCCCGCCCGTGGGGACTCGCGAGAATACGGGGAGTCAGTCCCTGGGACAAACAAAAACGCGGGGACTCCTCAAGTGGAGTCCTCGGGAAAGGCGAGAATACGCCTGTAGACACGACGGTACATCGAACAACACTACGAAGACACGACGGTACATCGAACGACACTACATAGACAAAAAAATCCGACACTACGAAACTGTCTCTCTACTGTCGTGTCTGTCCACGCTAGTGTCGTGTCTATGAAAGGACTGTCCATGTGGTTGGCAATGATCTTTGATAGCGACGAAGAAAAATCCAAAAGGGTAACACTTGCATCTTGAATTTCTTCATCACTGCTGTCGCTAGCCGATCTAGTCGTGAAGTGCGCACGCAGTATGCGATGAATGAACTCCAAAAGTCCCTAACTGCCTAATTCTTCCCCACTTATCAAGTCGATTCTCTTGAGAACCGGGATCACAAATCAATCATATGGCTTTATTTCCACACAAGTGCCATAACAACAACAATGAAAAACAAAGAAAAAACACTAGAGAACAGAAGAATTGTCGTTTAACTCCCGCCGAATGCGTAATTAAAAAAATATAGGCTTAGAAGCAAGCGTGATAAGCTCATTATCACACAGTTTAAGTTGTGACAATAAAGACACTGGTGCTATACGGCGAATTTCAGTAAACTTGTAACAGTGATTCAACACTTCCGCAGAGCTAACACTGCAAATACGCGGAAGCCGAAAGAGCCGAAGATATGCATTGTTGCAGCAAACTTACATACTCTGCCTGGCCTTAGCAGTGGGGTTGATCACCATACCGAGTGCGAAAAAGCTATAGTGGTGCGTCTGAGTAGGTCATAGAATACACTATGACCTCAGCTGTCTTTTGCAGGCCTTTGAAAGTACAACGGGCGGATCAAACTAAAACGACGTTATATTACCAGAATACACTATTGCGTGAGAAGTCAGCCGATTCATGTACACTTTTTTTCGCTAGTGGATCGTTACGGCGTATTTGCTGCCTGACGTACTCAAATTTACTAGCTTTGACAAATTAAGTGGGGTTCTTGTTTCTGATTAAATCGTTGCTGTATACACTCCAAATTGTCTGTAAAGCAATAATTGAGAATTCCTTGTGAATTCTGATATCATCGTCAAGTAATCCGCCTATTTTAATATAAGGTTTGAAGCCAAGCTGACCATTCATTTCAAGATAGAAAAAACGAGATTTTCGGGGCGCACATCATCTTGGAGGGGTAACTAGCTGATCAAGAAAAAAAAAACCGAAAATCTCGTTTTTTCTATCTTATCCGCCTATATTTTTACACATTTTTGCACCACTGTCACTAGTGCCACTTCACATCCAGAAATCAATGCTTTTCTCTGGTACTACAAACAACGAAGTCAGATCTGATAGCATTGGAGCAATCTGCCAGCTACCACAACTTAATCATCTAGGCCAGCTACAGAGACTGTTTGTTTTAGCCGCCACGACACGCATTGGAAGCGTTCCAGTGAAGTTATTACAAGTTACGATGATAAGAGGAGGGGCGAGCGCCGTATTGTGGTAGTTATCACGCTTTCTGGAACGAAAATAATAGCATCGCGAACATACGTCATCACTCTTACAGGAGTTCCTGCAGAACCGATAGTTATTATCACTTATGATGCTCGTGACCATTATAAGTAAATTGTAACGATCGTAACAGTCGTAGAACGAAAATAATAAGTAGGAGGAGCCAATCTACTAATTACGGCGGGCTCTGGAACGGTAATAATAACAGAATAGTAACGATCGTAACTAATAATAAGCGCTGGAACCTAGAGTTTTTTAACTTCGGCGCTTTGCAAGTGCAATCTCCGACTTCGTGTCCACCGGGACGCCGAAGAGGTAATGACACGTGCTAACAAGAAAACGGCTCATTTTCGAAGCGCCACTGCGGGGTCAGAATTTTTTGTTTGTTTAATGCATAATTACTGCCTATTGTACTTTAACCCAACCCTTGAACCGTGAACTCCAACCCCCACCAAATTTTAGGGACAAGGCGAGACCAGAAAGAGCGACAGCCGCCAAAATCTCCAAAACTGAACCAGTCCTATCTAGAACCAATCCAGTACCGGATAGTCTTTTCCCAAGGAGTGTTGAGATTTACGATTCATTACAAGGATGTTACGTAGCTACCATGTTGTTACTGAACCTTATTTTTATATTAGTTTGTTTTTCTAGAATTTATTTGCTTGATTATGAAAGATGAATTGGTTGACATGATTTGTTAGTTGCGTTTTTGCAGATACCATGGTATCTGATACCACGGTAACTGGATTAATATTTGTCATTTTGCAGTTACCGCGGTATCTGGTGCTACGGTTGCTTTGCAAAAAGTACAATAAAATTGCCCAAATTTGCGCTTTTGTAAGTCATTCATAAGAAAACTCTTAGCCTACTATTTCAGATAGCACAATCAGTTATCACCCCCCCCCCCCCCAGGTCTTGAAAAAGTACTTTCGTCGGGCCAAGCCCGGCAAAAGTTCACTAGTTTGTTGGCGCGGAGAAGCGACAAACACACAAGAAATACAATATTGTATACTTTTGTCGGGTGTCGGTCGATTCGTCGGCATATCGGGTTCTTTCACGAGTAAGACATCAAGTTCTGTACAGTCTAGTCGGTGTATACACGTAAGAAACAAAGTTCTTCACTGTTTTGACGGCTAAAACACAGAATAAATCGAATTCTGAATGCTTTTGTCGGGGGTCTGTATTCTTGTCAGCATACCATCGGGTTATTTTTGTACGTAAGAAATAAAATTCTGCAAACATTTGTTGGCACCGGAAAGCTTAAGTCTCGTTGCCAGATTGGGATCTTATTACACGTAATTAATCGAATTCCATAAACTTTTGTCTGACCAAACCCAAAGCTTATGGTCTCGTTGGCGAATCGAGGTTTTTCTACACAAAAGAAACCAAATGAATGCAAAGTTTTGTCAAACGACGACCGAAAATTAAAGTTTTGTCGGTTCATCGGGCATTTTTGCAACTACTTCTTTTGCAGTAAATTCCGAGCAAATATACGTTGTGCCTAATTTGCTGTGTGTGGCCACTGCTTTTTGGGCTGAATTTCTGTGATGTCGTAGGTAGCTTACTTTTATTAAGGATCACAAAAAGTAGCTCTGCTCATTAGCGTTTCCAAAATTTTGCCTGCGGCGCATTTCCTAATATTCTCAGTTTGGAAGAACGTCATTTCGTTTGCATTTTAGTCTTGAAATTCGTGGGGGTGTGAAACACATTAAAAGCTAGGACTTGTATGGTAGGAAGAGTTACAATTTTTGAAGAAGAAAAGGCAACTTGTTCTGGGTATAGTAGCTGGAAGCTTCGCCTTTTATTGAAAGAGCCGAATATGTCAATGTAAACACACACATTTCAAAGGAACAACTGAACTGATGCATTACATTAGTTTTAAAACAATTTCGCATGTGGCGCATTTCGTACTAGTCTTTATTCAAACAATGTTTACAACGGATACGTCAGCTATGATTCTTCATCAGCGATATTTCGGCCCTTCTTGGCAAGGGTCCTCGTCAATATCGCTGATGAAGAATCATAGCTGACGTATCCGTTGTAAACATTGTTTGAATAAATGTTTCAAAGTCAGCTTGGGCTCAAAGAATATTTGTACTAGTCTTTATTTAGAGGAACGGTATTTTATGGATTTGATGTTTTAGAATTGAAATTCTTGGGGGTTGAATAGAACTTGTTTGAATGGGTTGAAGACAGATTTAAAACATTTCGCATGCGGAACATAGTTTATCTTGTTCTGGGTACAGTCGTTGGAAGCTGAGCATTCTAGCAAAAACTCAAATGAAAAACTGAATATGTGAATTTAAATATACGAATTTACACTAGCATGAAGGAGTAATCTCAACTGATGCATTACAGTTAGTTTTACCCCGATTCCATTCTGTGCTGGCAGGAAAAGTGGCAACGGCGTTTTTGTCGGCAAATTTGTTAGTCCGTCGGCACAAACTGAACGTCTCCCTCCCCCCAAAGATAAAAGGCTAGTAACACCCCTTACTACGATAACTGCAAGCACGCCTTTTGATCTTGGCTCGGATCGTGGTATCAGAGGAGCTACCATTTTATCTGCACAAAACGCAACTATTTCTTACTCTACGTTACTGTTGTTTAACTAGTATCCTTTATTTGGCGTTTCCAATGATTTTGGTATTAATAAAATAAAAGAATAACAACTTTAGATACTCCAAATTTCATGGAAAAAAATTGCCTTTTACCAAAAGAGATCTTCCCAAGTTACGGCTTTAGATTCTGTATTATTGTTATAATGTTTTTTGTATTGGAGAAAGCATTACAGCGCAGGGCAGGACCAGGGCAGGACCCGACAGTCGACGCACTTTTTTCATTCATGAGTTATTTAACCAATGCTCTATTATGCTTTGATGGCGCTGTGCATCCCATTTATCTCTATCCGTTTTCTTTTTTCCCGCACAATTCGAAAAGGCTTTGCCATGTTTATTCGAAAACACAGAGTTCTCAGTAGCTCTAAGATCTTGAAAGATTGGAGGATCAGATATGCTTCTTCAGGTTCCGAAGTTGAAGCAAGCTTGTCAAATGGGTAACCAAAGCACTTTCTCTTATCACCTTGACCAGACCTTGACCTGTGATATTAGAATTAGATGTATGATTCTCAGAGGCGTTGCAATTGCATTTTTATGGGTAGGCTAGGGTCAAGGTAGGGACAGTAGCTACTAAAAAAATAACTTCCAAATTCATCTTTTGGTCATACGAATGTGATTCTCCTGAACTTTAGCTTTGGTTTGAGTTCAGTAATACCTCACTAACTTGTTGCTACTGGAGCCTATACTATTTCCGTCAGAAGTTAACCTGTCTATTCCATTGTTCAGCTTCAGTTGTCTTTTTCTCACCACAGACATTTCCAAAAAAGGTCAACAATGTCTCAAAAGAAAGCCATCTTCTTCCTCTTCATCCTAGGTTTTCTTACGTATAATACAGTGCAACCTGCATTGCCAGTACATGATTTTCTGTGATGACCCAAAAATTTTCTCGGGACTTTGTTACCGTTACGGCTGGTCATCCGAATTTTGTTTCTGTCACTTAATCATTGTTTAACCTAGGTACTTGGAAAAATATGAAAGCAAACTGTATGATTGTTAGAAACTAACATGAATTCAATATTTAAAAAACATTTAGTGTTTTAAACAGATCTTTGTCTTTTTGGCCTGTTTTTGACTTATAGAAATTGACGTCGACTGTCTTGTACTGTAATGATGTGGGATGCCGTGATTCTATTTCCGTCACAACAATGCCTAAATATCTGAATTTAGAAAGATTATCAGTGAATATGATTTTAAACACACATCTTTCAACAGGTTTAACTATTTTAGACAGGTTGTGGTGCATCTAAGGTACATCTAAGCTAGAAAAGTAATTCCTTCGGGTGCTGAACAGGCTAATCATCAGAGAAAACCAAGTTCAGATATACCTCTATAAGCCATATCTATTTTGACGATACTGACCGAGACTTCCTGCCGATTTCCGAGCGAACACTAGTCCAGTAAAAAAAAAAATACAAAAACAAAACCAGCGTATCTCCTTATCCCTATAAAGAACATCTAATCAACTTTGAATAAAAGTTTGACTTAAAAAAAATCCGGTTACAAACGGATTCCGGAAAAATTATATGTCTGGGTAAAAAACCATTGTCATATACCGACTCAGCCTCTCTTCTTACCCCTTAATCTGTCATCTAATCGAACTTCTGTTTTTAACAAATTTTCCGGTTTTGGCCGGATCACGGGCAAACTAGTTGTCCGGCAAGAAAATGATTTTCACCGTCGTGTTCGGCATGTCTTTTTACCAATAAATCAAACATTCAATCAACTTCAAATTAAACTTTTACTTTTAACCAACTTTCCGGTTTTCGCCGGATTCCGGGCGAACTACATGTACGAGTAGAAAATTGTTTTCACATAAGTGTTCAGCATGTCTTCTTGCCCTAAATCGAACATCTAATCAACTCCAAATAAAACTTTTAATTTTAACAAACTTTCCGGTTTCGGCCGGATTCCGGGCGAACTACTTGTCCGTCGAGAAAATGGTTTTCACCATCGTCTTCAGCATGTTTTTTTACTGCTAAATCGAACATCTAATCAACTTCAAATACAACTTTTACTTTTAACAAACTTTCCGGTTATGGCCGGATTCCGGGCGAACTACTCGTCCTGTGACAAAATGGTTTTCACCATCGTGCTCATCATGTCTTCTTACTCCATAATCGACTATCACATTAGCTGTTTCAAAATATTTTGTTTGCCCCTTAATTTGAATCCCCTCCCCCACCCCTAAATCTAGGGCTACAAAGCCAATCTACGAACTCGACTGGTCCGACGACCCAACGAATCCTCACACCAAGTTTCATCAAAATATCTCATTCCCTTCGAGAGTTATTGTGCTTACAGACGGACGGACAGACGGTTCGGACGGACGGACAGACAGACAGACAAGTTTTGCGATGTCATAGGTATCCCTCCACAGGTATCATTCCAAAAAGTGATGGAAATAGCTTAGTCTCATGAAAGGGTGAAGGAATAGGCCAAAGAAATCTGAAAAGATGGAACAGAAAATGTAGGAGAGGCTAAAATGCTCCATGTAGTTAGTTCTTGTGAATGGTTAAGCTTCTTTAAAGTACCCATGACACCGATTTTTGTTTTTACACTCACCCTTTAGGCACTCAGCACAGAAAAGCAAGTAGGTACACAAAAATGCACATCAGGGAGGGGCACAAACTCTGAAAAGAGTGGCATTCTTCTGTGATGTAATTTTTTCAGAAATGTTTGGTCAACGCATAGATCCTTGAGAACTGTCGAAAAAATGGCTTTTTCTTTTTCTAGGCTAAAATGCATAAAAGACTTGAAATTTATTTTACGCTGGTTTCCTGTAGTTTTATGTCCGTAACTGCACAAAGTGTCACAGACATAGTATATGAACGTCCTTATGAAGAAAACCCGTACCTAAGTCTTTTGATCCCATTTGCTGCCAGGTTCTCGTACTTGCTCAGTTTCGATCCTCATCAGGCACATATACTTTGCTGATCCATAGGCATGGTGAAAAAAAGACTGATTACGCTTCTGGGTGGAACAGAAAGTCTGTTGAAATGATAATTTTATGATTAAAAATACACTGTGGGCTGGAGACAAAGAATGAATTGGAATAATTACTTGCATGCTTTAAGCATAAATAAGTACGGTAAGACAAATGTTTCTTTCCATTTTACTGGACTCTTAACCCTTCAGACTGGAGCTTCGTTCAGATGTCTCAAGATTCCTGTTACCCGTGACCAAATTCCTGTGCTAGTTTCGTCAATTTCTCCATTTTCTGCATTGAAAAGTTAACGCTTCTATAATCTTTTATACCAAAATTTAAGAAAGTGAGAAAAAGATTATGCGACAAATTCTCATCCATGTGTCCAAAGCTTTCCAGAGCTTAGAGAAACGTGTTTATAGAACAGTCTTAGAGAATATTTATTGACTTTTCCCATTTTTTTTCATTAAGATGTAGGCGTTGTGAGTTTTGTCGATTTTTTTCATGGCTTTTCTGGGGTCCTAGAAGCCAAGTAGCTGCTTTGGAGGTGTCCACCTATTGTTCAACAGCTGAAGGTAATGGTATACTATGTTTACAGGAGGACAGTCAAGTTCAGCTCTGGCAAATTTGCACGGTTTGCAGATGGCGCAGCTGTGGCTAACATTGGAGAAACTTCTGTTATGGTGACTGCTGTAAGCAAATCAAAAACCAGCCCTTCATCATTTCTTCCTCTGACGGTGGATTACCGTCAGAAAGCAGCTGCAGCAGGAAGAATCCCAACAAACTTTTTGAGAAGAGAAATGGGCGCCACAGAGAAAGAAATTTTAGTGAGCAGGATGATTGATAGGTCGTTGAGACCTCTATTCCCTAATGGATATTTATATGAAACTCAGGTTAGTTCATATTTCGTCATCAACGCTGCTTTTCGTTCCTACCTTGGATTTGGATGCACAAGCATTGGTTTAACCGTGGAATCGGTCGCATTTTAGGTGATGTCTTTATAGGACACGTCGTACTTGTGATATTGATTCATTCTACTTCAGTAGTATTTCTGTCGATTTTCGTTACCAAAATTGTACACTTCGTAAGTGTACCCTGTCCTATCTCCTCTATTAGCAATACCGTGATTGTCAAGCTTGCCAAATTGTTTTCTTTAACTGACTTGTAATAAGGCTCACGATTGTTTTCGAGAAGCTTATTGGTCTGAAAGCCGGTCATGCAAATTCTGCCAAGTTTGTCATCAACGTCAAGGAAAGGGGCTAAACACAGCCGTGGCTGTGTTTCTGTAAGCATAGCTAAGTTTTAAAGTATTCAACTGTCTCAGAAAATCTTAGCAGAAACACTATGTAGCGCTAAGTGTCCTTTAAAGCCTAGGAACCCCTAGAAATCTCCCTGGTAGGCCTAAGCTAGTAGCTGCGGTATTGATCGCATTAGTAGGCTACCCCTAGTGGTTCTTAGATAGAGGGCGCTTAACTTTTAATTTAACTTTCGCTGTAGGCTTACACCGAGAAACAAATAAGATAAATAGTGTAAGAGACAGTTTAATATAAGGGAATTTTACAAAAAAAAAAAATTTCAATGTCATAACAGACCTGCCTCGTGAAAGTCTAGGCCTATACAGATTTGTTTGTGGCAGGACTAAGTAATTTAATCACTTAGCATAATTATATTGGGAACAAAAAAGAAAAGGGAAAAAAATAAATGCAATACTAGGCTATGCATAAACAACTATATAAAGATAAAAATAAAAATTTAATATTATAGATGATTATAGAAGACAATTAAACCTCGTGGGATTCCAAAACAGATTCGTACCCAAGGTAACTCTCTCTCGTCACCCATCTTTACTCATCAATAAACTTTTCATCTTATTTTTAAATGAACACACACTCTCGGCTATCCTAGTGCTTTCCGGCAGATTATTCTATAACGAAATACCCATATTTCTAAATACAAAACTAGACCGTGAAGTATGTCGTCTCTTATGCACAAGGTCCTCTGAATTCCTTGTATGAATGGTACGCAGAATTCATTGATAATATATTACAAAAATAATTAGGTGCTAGCTGGCTTAGACACTGATAAACGAATACACCAATCTGATAATTTCTCATCTGCCAAACATCTAAAATATTAAATATTTAGCTCTGTTCTTGTATAATTGTTCTCCTTCTTCCTTGACAATGTCGACGTTCGGCGCCTTGCTCAAAGGATCTTTCTTACCTATAATAATAACGCAATCTACTTCCATAATCACTCCATATATTTCTAAACCCGGAGGCCCAAATTTTGTACGGTACATTCTAACCCTTCTAATAAAACCACGCTGATTTTCTCACTTGCCAAGTTTTGCTACCTTCGATGTGTATCACGCTGTCGACGGTTGTCTGTGAGAAGTTTTTCCATCAGAAAAACTGTTATGTAAATTGTTTCCCTGTCTTCGCTAACGGTTCTCCGAAATGGCTTAATATAGCCAACACCGTTGTTTATTTGTTGAAAGCACAGCCTAGTTTTAAAGTATTCAAATATTTTAAAAATGCTATCAAGTTGAAGAGAAAATAGTGGAAGGTGTCCTTTAAGCAACATTAACATCATTGACGACAAGCTTCTGACCTTTTGGACATTGTTTCGAAATTGAATGACAGCAGTGTAGGAGCGTGACCGTTTATTCTGGTCTGTGGCTTAAATACTGTGTGCTGATTCTCATCTGTTCTCAGGTCATGTGCAATCTTCTAGCTGTGGATGGCGTGTACGACCCTGAAGTCCTAAGTATCAATGCCGCCTCTGCTGCCTTAGCCGTTTCTGACATACCTTGGAACGGTCCTATCGGGTCCGTTCGCGTTGCGTTTATCGACAACGAAGTAATCGTCAACCCTACTAGACATGAACTCTCCCACAGTTTAGTAAACCTAGTCGTTTCAGCCGCGGGCAAGAGTTTAGTAGTAATGCTAGAAGCCAGTGCGAACGATATACCTGCAGTGGACTTCGAAAGGTGTATCAGGATTGGAGTTAAGGAGTGTCAAGACATTATAGTGGCTATTGAGAAGCTGAGGAAGAACGTAGGAAAACCGAAAAGGGAAGTCGTTCCCATTCCTGTACCCGAACAGGCTGTGATGGACTTCGCGAGAATGATCTCCGAAAATAAAGTAAGGGAGATTCTGATAGACTACGGCCATGATAAGATCTCGAGGGATGTGGCACTTTCACAAGTGAGGACCTTAACTTTGGAAAAAGTGAGAGCAAGTTTTCCAAATGTGGACCAGAATTTAGTGTCCGACTTTTTGAATAAGGTGGTAAAGGAGGTCTTCCGGAGTTTGATTTTTGAGCAGAGCAGAAGGTAAGTAATGCAGTAGTTTACTAACAATAAATTCAGTCTAAAATACAGAAAAAAATCCTCATGACTTGTGGCTCACAAACTACGGGGCTTGGCTTGAAAAAATTTGGGAATAAATATAAGCAGTATACACAGAGCATTACAAACATTAGGGAGAATATTGTTTTGTCCCGATTAGTATTTGTTTGGGATTCCATGGACTCGGACTCGTTTTGTCTCGAAATCCGGCCGAGTCACGAGACTCACGAGTCCAAATAAACGTCTTGGCCCGGCAATTTTAAAATAAAATGAAGTCTCCAGCCACCAATTTAAGAGACTGGAGAATTCAAATTCAAATATTTTATTGACCTCCAAGATCGGAGAGCATAAAGTGAAATAAATACGAACAAACTGGCCCCACAAATAATACTACAAAAAAACAATCTGGCCAAATACTACTAAATATACAAGAAAATAAAATTATACACATGCGTTAAACTATATTAACTCTTTAACCGGTAATAGGTTATGAGGAAGAGAAGACACTTTCGACAGAAATTTTTGTTGCTTTTGATTTTAGTTTTAATCTGCGCAATATTAGAATTAGAAAAATAAGGAAGCCAACTAGAAAATAAAAGGACTTGAGGTAGAGCAACCGTATTGAAGACGCGCGCAGACGATCTCCTAGTTAAATAATCTCGAACAGAAATAACACTACCGAAGCTCGCTGAAACTCTCGACCGAACAGACTTCATCATATGAGATCGGCAAAGGAAAACTGATGGCCCATACGGAATTCCCAAATAAAGAAAAGATTCAAGTGGCTTAAGGACTACATCATACACCTTAATACTAAAAGTATTATTAATTGGGTCGGCAGGTTTAGGACCAAAAGTTAGGAGCTGACACTTTTCAGGACGAGACCTTAAACCGAATCTAGGAAAAAGTTCAGTTAAATGGTCCACTTTTTTTTGAAGAGCAACGCGTGATCGACTCAAAAGAAGGAGATCTTCCGCATACGCGATCCAAGACGCTACAAAACCTCGACCAACAACAAGCGAAGTTCTAACAGAATTAAATAAAGAAGCAATAGTTATGTTGAAAATAAAAGGAGACAGTAGGCTACGCTACCTTGCCTCAGACCTCTCTTTAACCGCTCTTAAACCGCTTAAGTTATTTTTCCATTTAATTATAATACAAGAACTCTTATATTTATTTATTTATTATTTATTTCACTTCATAATCTACCTTTACGGCAGATCACAGAAAACAAAAGAAAGAACAAGAAAAGGAAACAAACAAACAAAACGTAAAACACGAACGGTCTCGTCACAAAAAATTCAGCTGAATGCTAACCTCCATCGAATACAGACTTATTCAATGCGACCCAAGCGGGAATCGAGATTTGTAGCCAAATCAAGCATATGGCAGCAAGTAAGTGGTTGTAACTAGGAATCAACCGCCTCCTGAGAGATTTCCGGGAATTCACCTGAGTTCCCAGGAGATTTGACACTTGGAAATCAGCGAACATTTCCTTAGCACTGCAGAAAGTAGGAGTACCATGTAGAAACCGGAAAGAATTACTGTAGCTTATTTTCAGATCAGGGAAGCACTTAACAGTCGTATTAAAAACAAGTGGTAGCCCATAAACACTTGTACAATACGATCTAAACAAATAAGTTTTAACATCAGTAGTACACTTTCTGAATTTTCGTCTCAACATATTCCCTCTTGCGCACAGAGATCGCGTAGCCGAACGCATGTGTGAATCATCACATGGATACTCATGGGAAATGTAACCCAGGTAGGTAAACTGGTCGACAAAATCAAGCGCTCGACCTGAAAGGAAAACACCAGGAAGGACTGATTTTCTGCTCCCTTTTGGACCGAAGCACATACAACAAGACCAAAGGTTTCGATGGGATCCCAAAAATTCAATATCTGATCCAGACAACTGGGTCTTGTATTAGCCAGATCCAGTCTTTGCCAGATCCAGTCTTCGCCAGACTCCTTGAACATTTTTACAATTAAAATTCAGAAACAGATTAAGGCCAAATAGCTAATCACCTGAGAAAACCAAGTTCAGATTTGGATTCAGCATGTGTGTTTACCCCTATAAGTCATATCTGTTTTGACGAAAACTTCCTGCCACTTCTGCCAATTTCCCGGTTCCGGCCGAACTCCAGAACTACTTGTCCGGCGAAAAAAGAAAGCTCAAAGACGAAATCAGGGTATCTTCTTTCCCCAGTAATGAACATCTAATCAACTTCAAATAGAAATTTAGCTTATAACAAATTTTCCGATTCCTGCCGGATTCCGGTCGAACTATATGTCCGGGTAAAATACGATTGTCACACAGGGACTCAGCATCTCTTCTTACCCCTAAATCGCTTATCTAATCAACTAGAAATAAAACTTTGACTTCCAACAGTTTTCCGGTTTTGGCCGGATTCCGGACGAACTACGTGTCCGGGTAGAAACTTGTTTTCACATAAGTGTTCAGCATGTCTTCTTGCCCTAAATCAAACATCTAATCAACTCCAAACAAAACTTTTAATTTTGACCAACTTTCCGGTTTGGGCCGGATTCCGGTCGTAATACTTCTCCGTCGAGAAAATAGTTTTCACCATCGTCTTCAGCATGTCTCCCTACCTCTAAATCGAAATTTAATCAACTTCAAATAAAACTTTTACTTTCAACAAACTTTCCGGTTTGGGCCGGATTCAGGGTGAAATAGTTGTCCATCGAGAAAATAGTTTTCACCATCGTCTTCAGCATGTCTTCCTACCCCTAAACCGAACATCTAATCAATTTCAAATAAAACTTTTACTTTCAACAAACTTTCCGGTTTGGGCCGGATTCCGGGCGAAATACTTGTCCGTCGAGAAAATAATTTACACCATCGTCTTCAGCATGTCTTCCTACCCCTAAATCGAACATCTAATCAACTTCAAATAAAACTTGTACTTTCGACAAACTTTCCGGTTTTGGCCGGATTCAGGGCGAACTACATGTCCGACGACAAAATGGTTTTCACCATCGTGTTCAGCATGTCTTCTTACCCCATAATCGACTATCACATTAGCTGTTTCAAAATATTTTGTTTGTCCCTTAATTTGAATCCCCTCCCCCACCCCTAAATGTAGAGCTACAAAGCCCATCTACGAACTTGACTGGTCCGACGACCCAACGAACCCTCACACCAAGCTTCATCAAAATATCTCATTCCCTTCGAGAGTTATCGTGCTTACAGACGGACGGACAGACGGACGGACGGACGGACAGACGGACGGACGGACGGACAGACGGACAACTTTTGCGATGTCATAGGTATCCCTCCACTTACGTTTTGGGATCCCAAAAAGTGATCGCAGTGTTGAAAATAATATCGATGCTTTTCCCGTACTCATCACACACCTTTAAAGGACACCTGAATGAAGAGTACCAAGTATCATCCCTATCTGTACGACTTCCTATAACATTGCCTGCAGAAAACCCAATAATAATAATAATAATTTATTGAGGCCCGCTATACAACAAATGAAAGAGCGGAGTAATAGAAAGAAAGAAAAATGAATTACACACAAAGAAAACGAAACACTACATAAACTTTGTAAGACTTATAGATATGTTAGGCGAGTTAACGGCGATTCGTATATGTTTTTGAGAGCCCCGGATCTAGCACGACACTCTATGATTTCGCACTTCGCGGAAGCATCGATAATGTGGTACTTCTTCGACAGGGCTGAATTAGACTCCCACGGAGGGAGTCCGAGAAGGTATTTTGCCAGTTTGTAATATTTTGTCCGAATTTGCCTTTTCTCGGAAACGTTTAGCAAATCCCACAATGGAGAAATGTACAGAAAGTGCGGTGTGACCAAAGCATTGAACAGGCGCCCTAGGATTAGTCTATTTACTGTGTTCTTTAGTGCGACAGCTTTACCGTAACCAATACACATAACTCTGTATGTGGTATCCGAAATTCGCCCTCTGAGCATACGGATATCAGAACCGTACACAAGGCCCAAGTATTTAAGCGAAGTAGACTGAGGTGTAACAGTGTTCTCATTTACACGCAACCGCGAATCGTTATTAGCCCGTCCATTGAAGACAAGATACTCAGTTTTGGAGTAGTTAACTGACAGGCCAATGCTTTTATACATATCAACTAAAAGATGGATATTGTCTTCAAGCGCGAATAGCGATGCACTCAAAAGAAGTAGGTCGTCCGCATACGAGATATAGCTCAGGTCAAGCCCGTCCATAGAGAAGCTTCCTTGCAGGTTTCGCGTAACAGAATAAATTGCACTGTTAAATAGGATAGGGCTCAAGACTGAACCCTGTCTTACACCTTTTCTAAGCGGGATTTTGTCAGAATATACCATTCCAGAACTTCCCTTTTCTGTCGAATCACCAAGACAAATCTTAATAACAGAGTGACCATACCAGAATCTAAGCACTTTTACTATACTAGCATCTACACCAGACTCAATAAGGGAAAGAAAGCACTGGGTATGTAGAATAGAATCAAAAGCTGCAGCCACATCTACACTACATATGAAAACTGAAGATTTCGATTCCGTTGCATGGCGCATAACACGTTTAAGAAGCCGATGGGCGGTGGCACAACCATAAAAAGACCGAAATCCGAATTGTTTAATCCAAATACGCTGAATTGTCAATCCAAATACGAAATAGTATTTCCAAGCTATGATTTTTGTTCCATTTTGCATCTGTCCTTATTTCAGTACCGAAGAATTTCAGAAATGAAGAAAATGTCTCCAATCAACCCTTCTTCTGGAATATTTTTTAACCAGTTAAGCCCAAATGTAAATCTAGAAGAAATTCCAATACGATCCGGCCAGCGTTGTACAAGATTTGAACGAATTGCGCTTTTTGTCTTGGAGTCTGCATGTGCAAACCTCCAGAAACAAACATCCCTATTTTGAAAACGTCACGCTCAGGAGAAGAATGCTCTCCGTGGCCATGTCTGTAAATGCATTCTCCATGGTGTGTTGAAGTATGGTTTCATTGTTCAGGTGTCCTTTAAGAGCTCATTGAGCGCAGACACACTAGTAGACAATACAACCAATTATACCACTGATTCATAACTAGAACAACTTGCAGAGGGACCCCATTTTTAAGGAGGCAGACATTGACCAAGAATGAATAACAGAATCATAAGCTGCCGCAATGTCCAAGGCTAGAGCAAAGATACGATTACTAGGGCTACAAACTGAAATAAGTAAGTAAGTAAGTAAGTAATTTATTTATAACCCGCCGTTTTCAGAAAGCGGAGTAAATTAAACGTGCAAGAAGAGTATGGACGATATCCATGCTAAGACCCTTTCGAAAACTAATCTGATTCAGTCCTTGATGGTTATGTCGTACGTAAGTGAAGGGATAGCTGTGATTTTGTAAAAGTTGTCCGTCTGTCCGTCTGTTAGCGCGATAGCCCTCGAGCAGCTGAGATATTTTATCTGAACTTGGCATGAGGACTTGTTGGGTCAAAGTACAGGTTCACAGATTGGCTGTGTAGCCCTACGTTTAGGGTGGGGAAGTGTTTCAGATTAAGATTTTTTCAGATTTTAAAAAATTAATGAGATGGTTAATTCAGAGTTAAGGATACATGCTGAATTCGAATATGCCACTGGCTCGGGATCCAGCCACAACCAGAAATTTAGCATGAAGTTTTAAAATCAAATGATACATGGTCGATGTAGGGTGAGGAGACATGCTTTGCAGCTTTCGAACATACTAAAGATCGATTAGAGATACAGTATCGGGGTAAGGAGACATGCTGAATCCATGCATGCCGTTCGCCATGAGTAGCCTACTGCTAATAAGGAGGAATTTTGTCAAGCGATCAAGTTGGTCTGGAGTCGATTAGAGACGAGATGTTGGAGTAAACGTGCATGCTGAATCCATATCTGAACTTTGTTATATTTATAGCGTACTGTTTAAAGTTTAACTGAAAAGCCAACTTATATGTGTATGATTTGATTGAATGTACCGAATTATTTGGATTGTGCTAAGTGATTTTTTGATTTTCCACTATATGCTCCTGTAGTGACGCTCCTAATATCTACGGCCGTCCTCACTCGCAAATTCTACCATGAGTGTATGACGCGGAAGATTTGAATCTCAACACAAACGTGGCTTTTCAGTGGCGACTGGTGAAGACTGCTTATCTTTTTCGTCAAGAATACATCACAGGTACAAGCGCATAGAGGTACCACAAATCTAACAGGGAAACTCTACTATTTGAAAATCGATCATTCTTGAATAGCTGAACAACGAAGTAACGCATTTTCATTGGGTCTTCAAGCATATTTAGATGAATAAGCGATGAGTAACTAGATCGTCCTGTCTCAGCTTTTCAGTTAAACCTTAAGGGTTTTGGCCATGACCGAAAATCTACAAGATTCGCTTGTCTGGATCAAGTAGTCCAGTAAATATTCAGTATTTGGAATCCCATCGAAACCTTTGGTCTTGTTTCTTAAGCACTCTCGTCGAAGCCTTTGGTCTTGTTTCTTTAACATTCATCACCGCATTTTGGAGAGCTTAGTGTATTGGTTTTCTTTCTTTTTTTTTTTTTTTTTTTTTTTTACCTTTTTTCACTGCGTATAATGATTTAGCACCGTTAGGCTACTCACAAAACCATCAATAATCATTTTTGGACAGAGTCTAAAAATTAAAAGAAGGAGCGTAGCCTACAAACTGGACAACTACCCCCTCGAGACAAGAGTTTTTTCTGAAAAAATTTCTCTTATGGACACTAGAGCGAAATGAAGGACGACAAAGGGCACAAGCTTTTACACAAGCTTTGGAATTTTAGAATGGCCATTTTGCATAATGAAATTAGGCAGTTATTTCCAAACCTCTATGCCAGTGTGTCGAAAGGAGAACTAGATCTCGTCGAAGAGCAACGCTGAAATAATTACCTTAAAATTACCTCGCATTGTCCAGCGACGAAGGTGCCAATGCTCCTGTACAGTCGCTGGTGGTGTGATGATTTTTTGATTGGATTTTATCATTGGTTTGTGGACAACAAATAGCTGAGATATTTCTTGTGGATTCCTAAAATGTTTTTGCAATCACTAGAGAATAGAATTTCGAAAAAGTTACCGATACAATAAATAGCAATAATCCAGTCTCAAGTCTGACCGGGGCATGTGGTCTAGACTAAATCTCAGCCGATTATCCGATCCTCGTGAGGTCAGCGTAATGTCATGAAAAAAGTTGGGAAACGCGATTAAATATGGATTGTTGATTATGTATTTGGATCTATATATATAGAGCCGAGGGAATTGCGAGGTGCCGGACACGTTTACATAAATAGAGTTGTTTACTTAAAAAAGTTTACTTAAAAGCGTTCTAGGGACAATCAGTTGGGTTTGGAAATGGAAATTCTTCCGTAACCAGGTATTACATCACTATCCCTATATAATCGGTAGAGATTTAAACAGCACCGGCATATAGCCTAGACGTTTGGTAGAAAAACAAATCCTTAGAGTTACTGACTCATAGAACCATGATGCGACACTAGGCCTCACCCTTCACTTCCGTCGTTTAAAACTCTCCCTATCTTTTGGAAATAAAATCCTGTCGAGCCCTATTCACCGAAATATCCTCCCGCCCCAAATGATCCGGCTCGGGTAAGGGCAAGCAGGTCCATTACAGAGCCTGTACCGAAACTTCAACTTGTGACTGCTTCACCTGCTCGATATGAGCTTAGTTTTGTGCCCTGGTTTGTTAAGATGTTTAATGCTGGGTTGATTTTTTAGTCCGCAAAATAGGTATTAATTGTATGTACTATATTTTTGTGTATGTTAATTTTGGCTGGTCGATTGACATACATGTTTATTTTATGACAACAAAAACTAATAATCGACTCTTTCCGTCGCATGTTTTTCGAATAAAGTGAATTGAATAGAAAACCCATGTATTGATCTATTAGCAGCCCATAAAGCTATGTCTCTTCTTTAGATGTGATGGCCGACTGCTGACCCAGGTTCGACCAATCAGTTGCGAGGTGGATCTCCATAAACCCCTACACGGCTCCGCCCTTTTTCAGAGGGGGCAAACGCAAGTTTTCTGCACAGTTGCTTTCGACTCCTTGGATTCAGCATTGAAGGGAGATGCGGTCTCGGTTTTACTAGGGTACGTTTATGTTTGTTGTACATCCGATGGAACAGTTCAGTCGGACCTTAAGATATCAGAACCAGTGGCGAAATCCCCGAAATATCCTGTCGGTAAATCGGCACTGTTTGACAGTGCTTCCGACAAACGCTTTTATCATTCCGGTTCTGATACCGACAAAAGCTCTGTCGGTAAACAGCAAACTTCATGCCGGGAAGTCGGCAGCGTTAGTCGGTACAGCAAGCTTTATCATTCCGTTTCTGATAACGGCAAAAGCCCTGTCGGGAAATCAGGAAATTTCTTGTTGGGAAATCGGCAGCGTTTGTCGGTGGGCGGATTACGTTGTCAGTACGTTTTCAATTCAGTATAATCTAAAAAACAGATAACGGACAAGCCGATGGGTTGTTTTTGCGTCAAAACATAACGTCATCACATAGAAATCTACAAGTATGTACAATTTTGCGACATTTGTACCGACGTCTTATCATAAATAGACTACAGTTAATAAAATACAGATGACATTAAAATTAACTTTCAAAAGCGCGCCGAGTTATATAAACGAACAAAAGAGGGGACGAAACTCTGAGCATACCTTGTTCGCAAAGCTACCAGCAGCTCTAAACGAGGCACAGGCCCGGCAGCTTGTCGAGGAAGGCGAATTCGGGAGGGAAGAAAATCAGGGAGGAGTAGACCTGTATCGCGATGAAATGGGTTTTGGATTATAGACATTTGAAAATCGGCAAATCTTGTTTAAATCGGCAGCGTTTGTCGATGCGGAGACGGTGCACGGATTGATTCCGTTTTCAGTACCGACAAGACAAGAGCTCTGACAAAAGACTTTCCTCATACCATATACCGACAGAAGCTCTGTCGGCAATCACGAAACTCCTTGTCTGGAAATCGGAATTTTTTGTCGGCATACCGACAAAAGCCTTCTCGGGAAGTCAAGCCGATGACCGGATCGAGATCCTGATATCGGTTGTTTTAGTTTTCGAACGTTGACCGGGAAAATTGATCGGGAAATATTGGAACTCTCTTTTTTGGTCTGTCTACATCCGGAATGGATAAAAATCTCGTTAAATTCAGTAATTGACAACTGTTGTGAGCGCAAGACTTTTTGGTGTGGTGACTGGAAGTCTCGTCGGTAAATCAGAAAATATTTTGGATAAATAACCGAACACTTTTTCGTTCCTTTCTGTTCCTCGAAGGTAAACCAGCAACACCGGCAAACTTGTTTCCTTGTTTTTTTCTTGAGTGATTTTTCTGTTCCCACCCACAAACTGCCCTTTTGGGTTGATGGTACAATCAATCCAGAAAATAGTCCACTTTATTCGGTGACTTATGACTTTCAAATTCCCGTCAGTGATACCCCCACCCACTCTGCCCACCGAGGTTGGATCAGGTCGGGATATCTGAATAGCACATCAAGGGCAAATGACGGCAGTATCGCCAAGTTTATCTCAATCGATCAACCCAATTGGTCCCTAAGCGTTTCGGAAAATGTCCAAAACCCACCTCTAATCCCCCCACAGCACTACCACCATGCAAGAAGAGACTCGGACATATAAAATGGGACATATTTGGCATCTGTGCCCACCACCCATCAAACATCACTCGAATCGGAGCATTTCCGAAAAACTCCAGCTGCCCCCAGTGGGCCTACCGGTCCGGTACCCCCCCTCCCCCCGCCCTACCTTCACCCCACGGACGTCAGGCCCGTTCTGGTCTCGAACTACATGTGTAGGTCCCATAAAACTGATCAGAACCTGGCAGGTCGCATATGTAGTCATTTGAATCTGGAAATTATTAAAATAACATAACAAAGTAGACTACTCGAATTACGAGAAGCTTTTTTTTATTGTGTTTATTTTTCTCTGGGATAGGTTTGGCCGAATCTCATACAACAAATCTCGTTCCCCCAGTGACAGTTGATGGCAAGCCATCGCTCTAAACAATTAGTGAAAAGACCACTGGTTGTACCACTTGATATCGCGTTCGTCTCGATATAAAAGCTATCTAATCTTCCCGTCAGCTGCAGGAACTTGAAATGCTCCTTCGGGCAGGCTTTTCTCATAACGGTGTGCTGTGCAGGCCAACACTCAGAGAGTAGAAGGCTTTTCTGAAGTCTTTAAAGGACCCCTCGTACTTATTCTGCCTTTTATGGTATCATTACCTCCCCTATGGAACTCGATACTTCAGAAATCCCCGTCAAATCGTTCTTTTTGCTTTGCTTTCAAATCAAGCAGCGCAAACTTTGGCAAAAGCTGCAAGGTCCACAGACAACTCTGTCGAAAACAAGGGCAAGAAGTATCAGCATGTTGTTTTTAAGTTTGGAAGACTTGTTAGGCCAAAAGGTTTTTCAACCTCCATTTGTTTTGCTTGGCTTTTCCCTCTTGTAACCACGTGCACAGTTCTCGGATATTTTGCGTCCATTATCCGCTTCGGAGAGCGGGTTGCCAGGACAAGAAAATCGCTTATTTCAAGGGTAAAGAATCAGTGTTCTTGTAAAACGATATGTCTGAACCATTTTATCGTGACAATGTCATCTCTAGTAAGAGTCGCTCTTTAAATTTTCTTGTTTCTTGCGCCAGAATAGGATTTTGTTCCCTGGTCCGCAGCGGCTATCGCTTCCCATTTTGAAATGGGGGATGGGGGGGAGGGTCGGGGATTTTGTGGTTTCGGCCCAACTTCGGGTTAAAAGTGGCAGTGTTTAATTTGTTATGTATCGCCAAGAACAAATAATCAGATAGAACCTCTGTCTTTGGTACCATGCAGCGACTTGGTAGTTGTAGGTTAATATGAGATAGATAGATAGATAGAAAGTTTATTTTAAAAATCGACTATCGTGGTTATAAACCAAATTTGCGATTATTGTCAAACAGACAGAAAAAACTACAATATATGTGTAAAATGTCAGTACTCTTAAAAATTCAAACTTCGTTAAAATATTTCACGAACTCGGGAACAAAACTTTTTGCATATCTAGCGTGTTTTGTAGGTACGGGACAGAGCTTGGGAACCTTAGAACTTACCACTCGTTCTGGTCGACTTCTAACATTTTGATAGGGGGGAGGGAGGACTTGGGAGTGGAGAGGATGAGATACCATGGCTGAACCGAAGTCAGTGCTTAGCTCCTTTCTGCGCTCCTGCAGTGTTTTTAGGTTAAAATGTTTTAAAAGGTATGAGTAGGGAATGCTAATTTGCTCGCGGATGAAATGTTGTGCCGCATTTATTTGAAATTAAATTAAATTAAACTATGGAAGAGAAAGGAGATGCAGGAGGCGTACTCCGCGCGCTAACCCGCTCTTGAGATCGTCCAAAGAACCAATCAGCTTTGTCTTCTACTTTTCCTTAAGGTGGTTTCGCAGCGATATAGCTAATTGTAGAGGTAACGAAACGTGGTGTGGCGCGCAGCTACTAACCTCCGCTCGGTCACAGCGGAAAAGGTACAGGGGAATATGATATGATATGATATTTATTTGCCTTGAAAGCCCAAGGGACGTAACAAACAAACATAAATAAGTACATGTAAATACAAAAATAAACGGTCACACTACTAATTTCACACTAAAACCCACTCAAACACTTTTCCCTGTGAAGACTGGCCACTCTAAGGAACCTTGCCAGGTTTCTTATACTAAGAAAATCCCTACTCCGCATAATATTTAACAACCACTTTCCTCCCAATAATCCCTCCCTTAAAAATTCCCTCCCTACGATCCTCAATTTCATCACAACCACACATAAAATGAATCATCTCCCTCACCGCACATTGGACAAAAGTAAGGACCAGATTTCTCCCTTACACTTCCCAAATACTACTAGCCGACTCCGCATAGTCATAGTACAGAGAATGGGAGACGGAGGTTCTATCTGATTATTTGTTCTTGCTATCATGACCCTAGTTGGACGGTATAAGACTTAAATAAAATGGAAGAAGTGTGATTCGCAGTAAGCTTGGAGGTCTGTGGTCTCAGTCTATATATGTATGTATGTATGTATTTATTTCCCATCAAAAGAAGACAGATAAAGTATAAGATGAAAAGAAAACGAAAAGCAGATTACGAGAGAATACACTAACACAAGAAAAACAAGGAACAAAATGGATATCTAAATACAAAAGACAAAACTATTGCCTCAAAATACTTGCCCAAGGATGAGCAACAGTATCAGAGCATCTGGCGATCTGGGCTATGATCGCTTCATCAGGGTCGATAATCCCGTACCGACTTCTCACAAAACGGTTACTAAATCCAATTGGAAGTGGTAGGAGGTATTGGCATATTTGTAATATGTAGACCGCAACTTTTTTTTATTTTCCTTTTGGAATAGCCTCCAAAAAGAACTTAGGCACAGACGCTGACTATTTTATCTTTTAGCGGTTTGAAAGAGAAGAACTTCTTCCTCCATTATGAGTTCCCCCCTTACGCTACAAATGAAACAGGAAGAGCCGCCTCGTACGGACGGCGGGAGGTTGGCCACGGCGCATTAGCGGAAAAGGGACTCAGACCAGTGGTGCCTTCTAACTTTCCTTTTACAATGCGGCTGACGAGTGAAGTACTAGAGTCAAACGGTAGGTGTTTTCCATTACTCACCGGTTTGGCATTCTTCTCTTTCTGCAGAACTCTCTGATCGCCTGGAAAATGTCCAAAAGAGAGCCATGAGAATCATTCTGGGTGATCATAATATTACATACGAAGAGGCTCTCATTAAACTTGACATTCCTAAATTATCAGTACGTAGAAATACTCTTTCAAACAAATTTGGAGCTAAGATAACGTGTTGTCCCCAGATGGCACATCTATTCCCCCCTCCCCTCCCGTCTTCCGTGCGTCGGTCCGAGAGGAATCCTGGCAATCAGTTTTCCCCATATCCTGCTAATTCTTCTACCCAATTTTCACGTAGTTTCATCCCATCATTTATTTCTGGTAATTTCTTTAGTTAATTTGTTTCTTGTATGTCTGTGTATTTTGTAAATTTCCTTTTCTAGCTTTTAGCTATTCGGATTAAACGTGATTGATTGATTGATTTGGTGAAGACAAGACCCAAATGTCTGGATCAAATATTAGATTTTTGGGATCCCATCGAAACCATAGGTCTTGTTCAAAATGGCGGGTTACAAAGAAATTACTTACTTATTTAGTAACGAAAAGCTTCGTCAAATTCCTTCCATTTTCTTTCGGTTTTCCAAATATTTACCATATCCCGCTAATTCTTCTACCCAATTTTTACGTAGTTTCATCCCATCATTTATTTCTGGTAATTTCTTTAGTTAATTTGTTTCTTGTATGTCTGTGTATTTTGTAAATTTCCTTTTCTAGCTTTTAGCTATTCGGATTAAACGTGATTGATTGATTGATTTGGCGAAGACAAGACGCAAATGTCTGGATCAAATATTAGATTTTTGGGATCCCATCGAAACCATAGGTCTTGTTCAAAATGGCGGGTTACAAAGAAATTACTTACTTATTTAGTAACGAAAAGCTTCGTCAAATTCCTTCCATTTTCTTTCGGTTTTCCAAATATTTACCATATCCCGCTAATTCTTCTACCCAATTTTTACGTAGTTTCATCCCATCATTTATTTCTGGTAATTTCTTTAGTTAATTTGTTTCTTGTATGTCTGTGTATTTTGTAAATTTCCTTTTCTAGCCTTTAGCTATTCGGATTAAACGTGATTGATTGATTGATTTAGTGAAGACAAGACCCAAATGTCTGGATCAAATATTAGATTTTTGGGATCCCATCGAAACCATAGGTCTTGTTCAAAATGGCGGGTTACAAAGAAATTACTTACTTATTTAGTAACGAAAATCTTTGTCAAATTCCTTCCATTTTCTTTCGGTTTTCCAAATATTTGCTGCGTCTCCCTCCTTGGAGAAGTAACAGCGATCTCATTGAAAAGTTCAGTATAGCTGATCCGTCTGTGACTCTCCTGAGGTCCATCAGAAGGATGAAGGAAAATTGTAACCACCCATGGAGCTCCATGATGCTCCAGTTTACCGAATTTTAACTATTTTAACCAATCAGAAAATCCAACCAGAAAATCATCACACCACCAGCGACTACAGGAGCATTGACATATTTGTCGCTGGATAAGTAAGTAATAAGTAAGTAAGTAATTTATTTATGACCCGCCATTTCGGAAAGGCAGAGTAATTGAAGAAAGTAAACAAAACACATACAAACACAGAAAAAGACACTTAATTTTTAATCTTCGGTCAGGAAACAGTGGACGACGTCGTGTGCTGGTTGGGCCCTTTCGTCCATGATTTTTGAAAGCGAAGAGGAAACATCCAAAAGGGTAACACTTGCATCTTGAATTTTGAACTTCTCCGTCAATGTATGGTTATGACATAATTTCGATAAGTGGAGCAGGTGCTTTATGGTGGTGATAATGCGATTTGAATGAATGAATGGATACTTTTATTTACCCACTTCTATAAAATAGAAATAGTGGAGTACATAAAGAAAAGAAAGAAACACAACTTAAATTAGGATACAACTTTGCACATCAAACAGATTACACTTCAAACAAACGGACAAGACCGTGATGCGGAGAAAACGCGGCGACCGACAGATTCCTATGCAGCTCGTCAAGTTTAACAGTTATATTAGTTACTGAAAATTTAGTTATCATTTTTCGATTTTTATACCAAATTGGCAAGTAGAGGAGGAATTTACAGTAGCGGAAGTATGCTATTCGAATAGCTGATACATCCTTTTTCTTCAGCAGGGGGTAGAGTCCCGAAAGCTAAAGGACCGAGTGGTCGCAGTAAGTGGTGTAGAGCTTAGCAAGAGCTCTGCTGCTATATTTTCCGCGGTTGGCAACGGTTTTGGCATATCCAGACTGAATTTTGTTTTTAGTGTCAAGAACTGCTTAAGGTAATTTAAGGTTATAAATAAAACTTAATTTAAATTAATTCAAACATTAGTGAGATCCTGTCGAGGGTCCTAAATTCCTAACGCTTGGCTAAAGCGGAAACATAACGAAGCGTTTCAGTACAACATGTGCATACGCAGAAGGGAAATGACTAGATTTTCTTTGTACTTGATACTGTATATTTTTATCCGCAGGGTCTTCTTCGATGGCAGCCATTTGTGGTGGCTCGCTAGCCCTCATGGATGCCGGTGTGCCGCTTATCAAACCGGCGGCGGGAGTTGCCATGGGCTTAGTAACCAGACCGGCAAACGACAATCCTGAGGATTATTCAGACTACCGGATACTTACCGATATCTTGGTAAGAAATAGAAAACCGTGATTTTCGGTTTTTTTTTTATTGATCAGCTAATTATCCCTCTAGGATGATGTGCGAGGGATAAATATAAATTCGGATATTTCGGTTGCACTTCCGGCAAACAGTCCTCAGCGAAAAACAAGCAACTAAATCATAAAATCCAACACAAATCTCTGTGTTGTGTCTCCAACACAAATATCTTTGTGAGTGTAATCAGCGAGCACGTTCATTTTGTACTTTGCGAACTAAAAAGATCTGTGTCGAAGCCATTGGAGCTTTCATATCTTGTTTGTTTCATACTTTAGTAATTTATCTTCAAATACTAGATGCACCCGTTTGTCTTGGGTAAATACATCTCTCTGTGTGTCCCTGGTCTCCAAGTCTAAGAATTAATGACTGCAATTCGGATATAGATTGCACTGGAGTTACAGATACGTCGGGTCCTTTAATGTGGTTGGCTCACGCAATATCACACTCGTTAACACACAATAACTTTTCTGGAACAGGTATGCAATGCAAATCTTCCTATGTCCCACAGGAAGTTATTTTATGACAATTACTTTTGTGGAGGTTGTTACGACCTCGTATCATCCTCCAGAGAGATGTTGGTCGAACACTTTTCCTCAAATACTGAATGCAATTTTCCTCAAATACTGAAAAGTAGAAGCTGACCTCCAAAACTAAATTAAAAAAAATACTTTCAGTAAAAAACACAAAAAAACAATTAAAAAATTACATAAAAAAATAAGAAATAAAATAAATGTTGAAAAATGACAGAACACTTTACTCTCTTAGACAACCAGTCTATGTCCTAGGTCATACCTTGTCACCGTCAGACTACCACTCCAAATACAGCTTGTCAACTGAAACAAGATCCTAATATCCCTTGCTTTCCAAAAGCTAGTTGCTCAGCATAGAAAAAATGACATAACATCTTACTCTTATAGACAACCAGCCTATGACCTAGGTCAAACCATGACACAATCAGATTTCCACCACTGAAAATACAGCTTGTCAACTAAAACAACATCCCACTCTCTCTTGCTTTCCAAAGGCTAGTTGTTCGACATTGATCACTGTCTTTGTTCTGGAATTGTCTTGTTTCTCAAAAGCCAACACGTGAGGTTTGTTATTGCATGCAAAACATGCGTTCGGACCACATGCGACCACGTTTTGGTTGAGTTGGAGGGGGGGGGGGGGGGGGGCTTTTGACATGCACACAAAATAACGGATGGACTGAAGGGAATGCGGGTTGGACAGTACTGAGTTGTGTGGCCTCGATTTGTAATTTGGCGTCCGGAACCGGAAATCTGCAGATAGGCTATGCTCCGATTCCAGTCGAGCTGGATCGACGGCAAGGGGAGATGTCAGAGATGCGACTTTTATGTTTTCAAGTTGTATTCGGCCGCAGTAAAGGAAATTGGAGGGGAGTCCCGGAAATATTGTGGCTCGCATAGGGTATAAAAGAGTACAGTAATTCAAATGAAACTTGGAGTGTGAATGACATATTTTAGGGTTTGGACCGGATCCGACCATTGGGGGGGGGGGGGGGGGGTGCCGGAATTTTCAAAAAAATGCTCAGATTCGATCATTCGAGTGAAACTTGATAGACGGTAAGAAAAGATGTTTCAGATGATCCATTCACGAGTCCGAACCAGATTCGACAGCGGTAGAGGGAGCTGGAGGGAGGTACCGGAAATCGTGTGGCACGTCTAGGGATCAAACGAGTAGCTTTATTGGGCTGAAACTTAAAGGTTAGAATAGTCATTTGCTCCAGATGGTTTGAGGCGATGCCGGAAATCCTCAGACTTGAGTGAAAGTACATATCCTATTTCTAGGCCCGAACCTCATTTTTGGATGGCGGGTGTATTTTATGACGTTCTCATCTACTTTCTTGTACCGCCTACTCGTAACAAGTGCCATATCAGCTCGTAGCTCTTGTTTATGGTACTTGCCCTTCGGCGAAATACCATATAGCGATCGCAATGTCTGTCCGTCCGTCGGTTGGTTGGACCAACCGCTAGGACGATGTAAGTTGGCGGGCGTACCAGGTACCCAAAATATTAACTTAGAAATAGTCACCTCCCCCGATCCGACCATTGTGGCCGGAATCTTGAAGTATTTATGACTTGTGAACGGGTGATGGAATCTTATTGAAACTTCATATTTGGAAAAACCTCGTGTCTCAGACGACCCACTTCAAATCCGGACCGGACAAGTGACTTTGGTGTGGGTTAGAGCGGGGAACCGGAAATCTTGGGAAAGCTTAGAGTGGAAGGATCGTGATAAAACTTGTTGGGAAGAGTCCTAGATACATCATTGATATAACTGGACCGAGTTCGGGCACTGTGGCCGGAGTTGGGGGAGGGGGGGGGGGGTCCAAATTCTGGTGATCCAGCTAGGGACTGACTTGAGAATAGTCGTTTGCACAATCTAACAATCGTTTGGGGGGTGGGGTAGAGAGATCTGGAATCTAGTGACATTTATAACTTCTGAGCAGGCGATAGAATGAAACTTGGCCGTCAAGTACGAACCGGATCCGATACTTGTGGGGGGGGGGGACGAGGGCACCGGAATATTTTTGAAACGCTTAGCGTCGAGGGATCTGGACGGAATTTGGTGGGAAGAACAAGCATAAACATTAGATACGTTCTTGACAGAACCAGATTATATCGGGGCTCTTCGGGGGAGTTGAAGGGGTTTCCCGGAATTCGGGCGATCGCGAGTTATGATACTTCCAGATGTGCTAAGAACGATGAAAATTGGCAGACTTTGCAAAGCAGGGGTAGATGAAAATATGGACACTTTCTCAATCGATGCCAGGAGCTTTCGGAGTTAAGGGGATCTTATTTTAAGGGGAGTGTTTTGCTTCTTCCGGATATCCTGAATAGCACTTCGGAAAGGGTTATAAAAAAGGTGTGCGAATTTATCGACGGAGCGCTGAAGCTAAGAGCGATTAAGCTTAGTAATGAGGCTTCATAGCCGTAGGACAATATTGTTGTTGTCTTCTTTTGTAATGTGTACTATTGTTGTCTTATGTATATGGCCCCTGGGCTTTTAAATACACTTATTATTATTATTATTAGTAACCCAACCAGATAAATCAAGGACTTGACACAATGCCCCGGTCAAACTTCCGTTCCTGGATCCGATCATTGTGATAGAACTTCAAAACAAGTGTCTGAACTACATCCGGCAATGGTTGGAGGGGTTGGTGGGGGAAGGGGGGGGGCCAAATGAACGTGCCGAATGGGTGGCAAGCTGGACAGTACCGAGTGGATGTGGCCTAGTTTGTTATTTGTCGTCCGGACCGGATCCGGCCATGGCAGGAGCGGAAACCGGAAATTTGCAGATATGCTCCGATTTGAGTCCAAATTGAATGACGAGAAGAATGAAACTTCTGTTTCATAGTCGTATTCGGCCACAGTGGGTGGAGTTGGAGTGGGAGTCCCGGACAGTTTGGGCTCGCAACATGTGCCTTAGATGACATATATTAGGGTCCGAACCGGATCTGAGCACGGTGGGGGAGGGGGGGGTTACGGGAATTTCCCTAAAAATGCTCAGACTCCGAGTGAAACTTGATAGCCGGTAAGAGAAGATGCCTAATATGATCTGTGTATTTGTCTTGATTCAGATTCGGCCGCGGTAGGGCGAGTTTGAGGGGGAGGGGTACAAGAAATAGTGTGGCACTCCTATAGGGATCAAACCGGTGGGATGAAACATTTGCTCTAGAGGATCCGAAGTGATGCCGGAAATGCATACACGAGGTAAACTAGATATCCTATTTCTAGGTCCGATCCTAGGGGGGGTGAAGGGGTTATTTTGTGACGTTATCATCTACTTTCTTGCTGCACCTACTCGCAAGTTCCATATGAGCTCGTAGCCCTTGTTAAACTCTACTACGCAACCACTGATTGTTATTCCTTGATCTAGGGTATAGAAGATTACTTAGGCGACATGGACTTCAAGCTTGCTGGAACAAGAACTGGAATCACCGCGCTGCAAGCTGACGTCAAAGTCCCAGGAGTTCCCCTTCAAGTCGTCTATGACGCAATAGCAGGAGGAAGAATAGCTAAAAATCACATACTAGATATCATGGAGAAAACACTACCTCGAACAAGGTGAGATAGGGTTTCAGTGGTATTGTGGAACAGTTTCTCTTCCAGAAAACACTATATTTTTTCACTATATTTTTTCTATATTTTCAGATGAACAATTTTTTTTTTTTTTTTTTGCGATTATTTTATATTTCCTTATCTTTTTTTTTACTGCACTTACGCCCTTGGGCAGTGCGTCATAAATTCATTCATTCATAAATTCATTCACTCACTTTTACAGGTCGCTCAAAGTAGGCTTGACTTTCCAGCTAGTTTTTTCATAATATTTCATCCAGTCTACCACAAACCCCTGATTTGGAAAAGCTTATGCCAAACGCTGGGTATATCTAGTGTTTGTTATACCCTATGCCTAACGCTGGATACACTATGCCAAATGCTGGATAGTGGGACCATGTAAAAATGTTGATGATTTGAGGGAAGCTCAGAAATCCACCAATCAGAATTCATTTGTAGTGAGATAGGTCAAGGTTAGGGTACCAACAGCTATCCAGCGTTTGGCATAGGCTATAGGCCTTTTTCCGCGACACAATTCTGGGCCACACACTTCTGGGTGTTTGTCGCGGAAACATGATTGTGTGCCACACAGTCGATCCACTAGTTGAAGCTCGTGGAAACGCCGTTTTGTCTATTTTTTGTTTGAAATTTAAAATATCTGAAGATAAAAATAAACTTCACGAAAAGTCTCAATAAATAGAACTCCAGGGGGGGGGGGGGACGCCCCCGCCGCCCCAGAATGTTGTCGGCCACTCGGTAAAGAATAGCCGAGCCGGTGCGAAGCGCCGAGATTTTTCTTAAAAATAGTCAGTTTTGTTCTTGGTTCTTGGTCGGTTTCTCGTAAAAAAATAGCCGGTTTTTAATTACAAAAGTAGTGTTTCTTAAAACCAGCCCATTTTTCCAGCAACAGTCGGTAAAAATGACCAGCCAGTCGGTAAATACCTTGCCCCCCCCCCCTCCCAAATATTTTGGCTAGTAACGCCTCGGGGTGCTACTACATTCTTCTATGTCAAGGCTACCGTGATACTGCAATGCATGCTACTATTAGCAAGACTGGGTGCTACTCTAGCAAAACAGGATGCTAGGTTCAAGGTTCAAGGTTTAATTTACACTTCTGTATAAAATCAAAATAAATAGAGGGTCAAGCCGGGGAGACAAGGTCGATTGACAAAACCCGGTACAATATATAACAAACATATTTTACATATAACTAATTATATAAATAAATGTTAATATTCCATGACTCACCACCAGACGGGAACGCGCCCCACAAACCCACCGACACTCGGCAAGATCAACCCGAAATCCCGCAAAAAAATACCCAATGCACAAGCGAGAGTTACCGATGGCCGGCAACTTATATGGACCCCAACCAAAACATATCGACATCAAACAAATAAGAATTTACTTTAATTTTTTACCAATGGATACTATTATTGGATACTAAGATTGGCCCAGTCTGAGGCACAGTATTCTCTACTATATCGATGCTTGGAACTTGTTCGTACAACTATCATACAACTACGCAGGCTACAAATTTCCCCTTCTAGTCCCGTAACCTGTTTTCCGTGTTTGTAGGAGTCAGAAGAAGAAAAACTGGCCAGTAGTTGAGAAGCTGGAGGTCCCTGTACACAAGAGGAGTCGGTTGTATGGCGTCGGCGGCACGAACATGAAGAAACTAACCGCTGAGACTGGAGTACAGGTTAGAATTACCTTAAATTGCACTTGCAAGCAATAAGGATGTTGAATCCCGATTAGGCATGGGCACTGTTCTGGTTTTGCATTCAAACAGGAACAGGCAGAAACAGGTCACAGAAGAACAGAAACAGAAAGAAAACAGGAAACTTGAAAACAGGTCCTGTTCTGTTTTAACAGAAATGATGACTTCGAAAACAGAAACAGCTGTTAAACAGGCGAAAAAAAACAGAACCGGCTGTTTAAAACAGTTTTTTTTTTATTATTTGATTTCCCGTATTTTTGTATTATGTTTATGGCAGAGTTCACCTATAGTTTGCCCTGTACCATGAGGTATCTTAAATAGTTCTTCCTTGCACCGCACAGATGCCTTTCTTCGAGTTCATTTCATAGAACAACAAATATCTTGGTCCAAAATTCCAGCTTCCTTTATCAATGAATTACACTTTTTCCCGATGGAAAATGAGCCATGGAAGTTTCGTTTGTCTTAACAACAAATTTTCGCATAGCCTACCTTTCCACTTGGATTGTTTGTCATAGTGATCGGTAATAAACTAAAGTTTATGGAGAATACAAACTCAAAGTTAAGCAAGCTTCACTTCGTGACAGTGGTTGGTGATGATGGTCATTTTTTTTTGTGATGGGAGGGTCGCGAGGGATCCATGTTCAATCAGAATACCGAATAGCTTTTCCTCGGTGGTTTCTTTTGAGCATGGTCATACAAGGCTCAAAACGCGCGGATTTCTCGGCTGAATGTGAGTCTACTATTCTGTGAAAATCCGTGAAACGGAGTTACACTTTCATCATCAAGTTGAAAAAATCTCAACTTTTCCGTATAGAACTGAGGGTGTGCCAAAAATACTGTCAGGAATTCCAGTTATCGTTTGTTTACATCATGAACCGGTGCGGATGTTGTGATGTCGCTAAGCTAGTTTCAGCCTTTCTAGCCTTTTTGAAGTTGAAAATACTAGTCTTTTGAAATCACATTTAACTTCGCTGAACAGATAATACGTCATGTGAACCCTTCTTGGTGATCACATGTTCGGTTTTAGTGGAAAGTTCCTTTATGAACACTCCACTCTTGCGGCCGCGATAGCCGGATTTCCGTTCTCGGTTTTCACCGCTTTATTTTGGCATTCTTATCTCGTGAACCATGACAGATACTAATTTTGAAACTTGGTGTACTTGTGGGCCTTGGGGTCTAGTTGTCACTTTTGGGATTCAACCCCCGATACACTCTCAGTTCAAGGGCAATTGGTCACAATTCCCCCAGTGACTAATGTTTCCTTTAAAGTTTAACCTAAAAAGGCTGGGATAGGACAATCTAGTTATCCATCACTTATTCACTTAAAACAGCTTGAAGAGCCGCTGAAAATGCGTTACTTCGTTGTTCCGCTATTCACGAATAATTGTTTTTCAATTAGTGGAATTTCCGTGTGATATGTGGTACCTCTATGCGCTTGTATTTTTGTTGCACCCCTTACAAGAAAGATTTATGATTTTTCTTTTGTTCCGGCACTAAACAATCTTCACCAATCTCACCACTGCCCAACGAAAAGCAGCGTTTGTATTTAGATTAAAATTTCCCGAGTCATAGTAGAATTTGCGTTGTGGGGACGCCGTACATATTCTGAACGTCATAACTAGAGCAGGTAGTGGAAAATAAAAAATTCCCTTTGTAGAATCCCAATAAATTCAGTATGTTTAATGAAATGACACAAAAATTAGTTGGCTTTTCAGTTAAATTTTAAAGGCTTATCACTGTTTTGCGAATTATGTGCAACTGGGCCCGGATTGCCCAGAGTAAATTGCCTGACCAAATTCGCAAACTTGCTAAACCTGCCTGGTACTAAGGTGGAAATTTAGAATGCGTGAACATCATTGTCCAGATGGGTCTTTAGACCCACCCAAAGACCCATCTAGATGTATCCTCCGGTGATAATCCCCCCCCCCCCCCCTCATATCCAGACGCTGGTAACTGGGCCCATATCGACCAATGAATTAAAAGTCAAGGGCAAATGGTTATTAGGCTGTTCGTGCACAAAATATGATACAGAGCTGGGCGAATTCGAATCCGGATTCAGATTCGAATCCAGGATTCGTCCTTTTTGCCGGATTCGAACCTTCTGCTTCTCAGGCTGGATTCGGTTTCGGACTGGGATTCAAAACCCTCAATCTTACGAATCCGCTCAAATTTCTATTCTACATCCTTTCAGTTTCCGTTTTCCCAATTTTTACGCAGTGGGCTTTAGACAATCAATTTTGTTTGGTGTCCACCACCAAATATGTTAAGTAATCTATCACATTATCTGATACCTGAAATATCAGTGTTTTTTGTCACCTCTGATTTTTAAACTATAACCTATGAACATGATTTAATTTTTGGTAAGGTCGGATTCGAATCCGGATTCAATTTCGGATTCGAATCCTCAGCAACAAATGGTGGATTAGGATTCGTACCTAGCCCTGGATTCGGATTTGAATCCTTACATGATCGGATTCGCCCATCTCTGATATGATATACGTTTTACTTTTACACATTACGTTTGAGCGCTTGCGCACTTTTTCATATTGGACCCGAAGACGGCTGCTGCCACGAAGGGTCGGCGGAAAGCTGCACCAGTAGTCTAAGACTGACGACGTATCCATTTAGCTCAGTCAAATGCAATTCGCCGTCAGCTTGAGCTGAATAAATATTTACAGTATCTGAAGTTCCCATTTTTTTCTGTTGTTCCTACTATTGCTTGATTCTTGCTCAATATTTTTGATAGCCGTCATCGCATCCACATTTCGCGTGGGTCACTGGTAAGGTTGACAAATTGGCCTCTTTTGGAATGTGGCATTTCGAAATGATGCAAATCTTGAGTTAAAAGATTTGAGGCGGGTTGCCCCCAAAAAACCAGATTTGGCTGTTTAAACAGGTAAAAAAAAACAGGAACAGGGCAAAACAGGATACACCAAAACGGAACAGAACAGGTGAGAAAAAAAACAGCTGGCTTCAAAACAGCTGTTCTGTTTATTTTGGGTCCCTGAAACAGAAAACAGTAACAGTAAAACAGGAGGAAAAAACAGAAACAGAAAACAGGAATAGTGCCCATGCCTAATCCCGATGAGTCGCTTGCGGTTGATGATGGTGTACATTTATTTCCGGGTCACTGTTTCTGGGGCACTCCAGTACACTTTCCACGGTTGCGCAAACCAGTCCTCGTCGAGTCGCTTGAACCCCTCAGGTGTTTCGCTAGTCACAGCTGAATCAGAAAGGCCGTTCCACAAAGGAACAACACGATTGCTGAAGAAGTACTGGCGAACACGAGAGGAGTAGGATTTTCGGAGCAACTTCCAGGAGTGGCCCCTAGTCCGTGAATTGCTGTCAGGAGCGAAGAGGGAAGGGAGACAATTAGAGCTGAGTAGTTTGAAGACAAGTAGCATGTCTCCCCTCTTCCGCCGGTAAGTTAGTGTTGGGAGTTTTAGTTTTTGCAGCCGCTGTTCATAAGGCAGTGTTTTGAGGCCACGAACGGATTTTGTGGCTCGTCTCTGGACGCCTTCGATGAGCTTCTTGTCATGTTTGTAGAAGGGCGAGGCAAGGGCGTTACCGCTCTCCAATTTGGGTCTGACCAAGGCTTTGTATAGCTTCATCATAACGGCTGGTTTGCGTGATGTAATTGAGCGTTTGATCATCCCGAGAGTCCGATTGGCGCTTGCCACCACCTTTTTGGTGTGGGAATGGAACTTCAGTTGATCATCTACAATGACTCCGAGGTCTCGCTCTTCTGAGGTGGGTGGGATTGGAACTGGGAAGCCTGATCCGGGTCTTCTCATGTGGTTTTGTCGTTTTGGATTATTATGTCCGAAGTGGAGTATACGGCATTTGTCAGGGTTGAACTCCAGTTTCCAGTCAGTTGACCAATCAGCTAGAGTATCCAGATCCTCTTGAAGGGTGTTTGTCAGAGCGTTGGCAATTAGCTTAGAATCATCTGCGTATTGCGGTAAGGGGTTCTGTAGCAGCTGACGGGCATCGTTGATGTAGATGTTGAAGAGAGTTGGTCCTAGAACTGTCCCTTGCGGTACTCCACTAAGTAGTGCAACTTCTGATGATAGGACCTCCTTACCTTACCTCCAGTCAGGAAGTTCTGCACCCAATCTGCAACTTGTGTGTGAATAGAGCATGCATCAACCTTGATGCGCAGCCTCCTGTGGCTAACCTTGTCAAACGCTTTTGCCTGGTCTAGTAGTGCAACATCAACTGGTATGGCTTGCTCCAGAAAGTTAGTGACAATCTCATAAGACTCTATTAGGTTGGTGTCTACAGACTTGCCAGAGATGAAGCCATGTTGGCTTTGGTGAATGATCTTATTTGCAGTCAGGTGCTGGGTCATTTCTTTGTTGACAATGCCTTTTATGACTTTGGAAATAACAGAGAAACTGATTGGACGGTAATTCTCTGGTGAGTTTTTGTTTCCTTTCTTGTAAATGGGAGTGACAGTGGCCATTTTCCAATCCTCAGGTACAGATCCTTGGTCAAGTGACAGTTGGAATATTCTTGTTAAGATTGGTGCTAGGACAGAGCTGGTCTCTTTCACGGTTCTTGGATGTATCCCATCAGGTCCTCTTGATTTATTGGGGTCTAGGGCAGCAAGCCGCTTCTCGACGTCTGATTCCGAAACAACAATTTTTTCCATGGGTGTGGTGATTGGGTATTTTGTCGTTTCGGGGAGGTCTTTGTCGTCTACATCGTTAGTGTAAACTGAGGCAAATTGCTGGTTAAGGGACTCTGTAATTTCCGGGGGGGTTGTAGAGGTGGTACCATCACATCTTTGGAGGGGGGGGGGGGGGAATACTTCGCCGGACTGGTCTCAGGGATGATATGTGCCGCCAGAATTTCTTTGGGTTTGTTTTTTATTCAGTCGCTAGGGATTCTTCGTGCTTGGATATGCATTTGTTGACAGCCGTTTTGCACATTTTCCTGGCATGTTTGTATGCTTCCAAGTTTTCGGGAGATGAATTTTTTCGGTACTTTGCCCATGCCTGTTTTCGCTTTTTTGTTGCTTGTTTAGTAGACATGGACAGGTAAGGTAGAGTTTTAGGCTTCTTTATGAATCTTACTGTGGTGTGTTTTTTTTTCGGTTTGCAGTACATGGTCCCGAAACAGTGTCCAGGCAGTGTCTACTAATTCAGCTGACATGACTGTTCTCCAATCTGCTGTGCCCAAGTCCTGTCGAATTTGTCTGTAATCCGTGAAGACTCTTTTGGTGTAACCACTTTCCTCTGTGATGTAGGCCATTCTGACCTCGATGCTCACGTGGTCACTTGAGCCTATTGGCGGGAGGTAGTCAACTGAGACAAGTGAGTCAGGTTCATCTGTTATTAGTAAATCAAGGCATGAGGGTATCTGTCCGTCTCTGTGTCTGGTCGGCTGGTTAACTGCTTGATGGAGTAGATTCTCATGTAGACAGTGGAGGAATGGTTGAGATTCCTCGCTAATTTCTCTTATCGTCGAGGATGGGTATCCGGAACCTCCGCACCAGGAGATGGATGGGAAGTTGAAGTCGCCAGCCAGAAAAATATTTTTTCCTTTTTGTCTGGTAATCTCATTTATTGTTTTGGCTATGGCTACTTCGCTTTCAAGCTGGTTAGGGGAACTGGGACTCCTGTACAGGCAGCCTTTTGTTGTCAGTCGTTTCTTCCCACTGTAAATATCAAACCAAACTGACTCTACCCACGGATATGGCTCATCAGTGTCGATTTGTTTGAAATTCAGACCATCCTTCACATAGGCTAACACTCCACGTCTACAAGATTTGTTAGCAAGGTTTGAAATTACCTGATGTCCTGGGATGTGGAGGTGCGTATCGTCCAATTTATATGTGCTGTTCTTCGGACAAACTTCGGTGAACAGAGCTACGTCATAAGCTTTTTCGGCAAACTCTATCTTAATATGCTGCAGTTTGTTAGAGATTTGATCGCAATTTGCATACAGCAACTTCAAGTTTTGTTTGGTTCTTTCTTGCGTCGGGTTCAGTTTAGTACTAGATCTGCTGATTCTCGGCGGTATGGATAAGTTCGTAGGGGAGGCAACGGGCGAGAGGTATACACTAACACTATCATCATCATCATCGTGCGAGTCTGTACATTTAGAAGCGGTGGAAACACATGAAACAAAACTACAGTCATAAGAGTCACTACTGTACAAACATGTGGGGAGGCGGGGATCGCCTACCCCGTCTCCATCACGTTTTTTGAAACGATCTTTCCATCTTGGATAACCAGGTCAGTTTCTCCACCAGCTTGCCTCTCTCTCAATTCTGCGAGGAGTTTCTTTCGGTTGGACAGGTCTTCTTTGTTCATGTCACTCCTGAACTGAATGGTTTCGAGTCTGCTACGGCGGTCATAAGACTTCTTTGTAATCTGGCGCCTCACCGAGCCTCACCGTCACAGAGTCGACCGAAAAGAGAACAGGGGGAGGAGGGGCGTCCGGTGCTCGTGGGCTTTAGTTGCGTAAGACATTAGTTGCGTTTTTGTTCGACTTTTCACTCACCTTTTCGATGGCTTTTTCCTTTTTTTGCGTTTTCGTAAAATGGTCCTGAGCACGGTTTGACAATTTCCCGTTTTTGTCAAAAAGGCAACCGTCGACTTTCGCCTTTTCCCTCGGCTTTTTGCAAAAAGGCAAACTTGGTAGCTGACCAAGTTACGCTCTCCTTTTGGCTTTTGCTTCGTGATTTTTTTCAGTTTGCCCCAAAATCCAACAAAAGATGGATTTGAGTCAAAATCATTAGCAGTTTTTGAAGACTATCCCGGATATTTAAGATGGACAGTGTATAGTAAAAATAAAATACAAGTAAAATGGCATTTGTCAAAATTGTGTTTTCGTCCAAGAAAAGAGAGAAGTCCTTAGTAGAAAATGGCGACTTGCAAAAACGCGAAAATGTTCAAAAAGGCCTGAAAAATGCTAAAAGCTAAAGCCGAAAAGGGAAAGGCAATAGCCGAACAAAAACGCATCTATTTGCTAATAAATTATGCCTTATAACACTGTCAAAATTTTCATAACAGGTACCACAAGGATGTGCAGTTCCAACAGTTCCAACTTGGGATGTTATCTGTTATGCTTTCTCAATCATATCTGCTCATTTTTTTTATATGATTGTAACAAACAAAAAAGGAGCAGATGTTTTTTCGTTGATTTGTCGGCTCTTCTTGTATGCATAACGTTTTATGCGTGAAAAACATAAGAGCCAACATCCTAAGTGTTATCTGTTGAACCGCGCATCCTTGTGTTATCTGTTATGAAACGTCTGGCAGTGTGGGCTTAATGCTAGAAACTTGATTTTTTTTTTTTTTTTTTTTTATTAGCAAGTTTAGCTTTTATAAAGGCTTGAACCGTAAATATTCCTTCAGCCCAAGCTGACTGCGAATCATATTTGATAGTGCAAAACGGATACGTCAGCTGAATTTTATTGGAGCTATATTTCGGCTCTTCTTGGCAAGGGTCCTCTTCAGGCTCAACACCGCTCAAGTAGGAAAAACGAACTTGTGTTTCCCCGAGTTCGTTTTTCGGAATGTCGTTCCAGAATGTTCGTCCGGAAAGTCGCTACAACAAAATTCAGCACTACCAGAACTGCTCAGGTTTTAAAAACAAAACAAAAAAAAACGTACGGACAGGACCCAGAAACCTGAAATGAATATTAACACGAAAGACCTTCATTAATTTCTTTCGTTAAAAAATATGGGTAACAAAGGACTGAGACGTGAGATAGTCTACTAGCTATGGGACCTTTTTCGCGTGGATGGATCTCGTCCTGTCGAGCTCGACGGACGTTTTCGCGTGGACGCCGTCGATCTTTTTGTCATTCTCGCCTGTACGGATGAACAGGTGAATGGGCCATCTAGCTCGATGGATGCCTCCCGTTCAACACTGCTCCGAGGGCAGCGTTGGGCTGAATGGGATATTGTGTGGACCTTTCCGACTCAGATGCTCCCGTCCAGCTGAATGGGCATTTTCGCGTGGATGGAACCCATCGTGCTCAGCCGTTCAAGGCCCTATCGATTTTCTTATTTTCGCATGGACGAAATCCCCAATTCAGCTCTACAGCAATCCATGCGAAAATTTCCCCTTAGTAGCACGATTTGTGCAGTGCAGCTTCTTTTAACACTTCATTAAATTTTACATCACCTTGGTTTTAGCTTTAATTTGACAGTTGCGTCTTTGTAGACACCATGGTATCTGATACCGCGGTCTAAAGTCGTTTTTGGAGTTCTCGTGGTATCTGATACAACGGTCAAAAGGCGTTTTTGCAATTATCGTCGTATCTGGCCAGTTATCGTGGTATCTGATATTCAGATACCACGGTCCGACCGTGGTAACTGATCGTAGTATCTGGAAAAGTCTCTCGCTTTCATCAGTTTTTGTCAAATTTGCGGGAAAGAAGTTTGGCACTTAGTGATGTGACTGAATATCAGTTTTTCTTTTGAGATGACTTCGAAAAGCGCAATTTTGGCAATTATCGTTTTTGCAGAGCGACCGTATATCATATACTACGGTAACTGCAAAATCGGCTAATTGCAGATCCAGTTATCGTGGTAACAGATACCTTGGTACCTGCATTAACTTAACTATTGGACTGAGACTAGGATGTCCAGATATTGATACGGATCTCAAACGAACATGGCCTGAACACGCCACAGTATCTGTGGGCGGTTCTAGTCTCGATCTTTCATCGTCCTTGAACTCCGTATCCAGACCTAGACTTGAATCAGCTATTTACTTTACTTGATTTGCTGTGCCTAAATATTCACATATTCTTGGGCGCCGTCTCATGTTAGACGACGTCCGAAATAACATACCTCGACTGTAATCTAATATCGGAATTTAAGTGGACTTCCCACGGTCGTGGAAAAGCTCTGAAGTAGGACTATACGCTGTGGAACATCGTGTCGAAGTAAAGTATAAGCAGAGCAAAATAACACTAGGGAGTAGCGCCAAGACTTGACAAAACTGACACACACTCGAATAGCATGGACACTAGCTCCACTAGCGATATAGAACGTCCCTACTGAAACTTTCCCCAGCGCCGGCTTCGATAACTTCATATCCTGACGTATTGGTGTGTGCAGACCGCACCTCAGCTTCATTAGAAATTTCTTAGCCCGAAAGTTTGTCTCACTTTAAATGCCGCACGCGTAGTGGGCGGCGCTATGAGTATGGCCCTACAGTTTTCGCGACGTGCTTCGCTCGCTGGAAAGTGATTCCAGAATCTCGCGAAAACCCTCCTATAGAGTGCTTACTTATCAGTGCTGTAATACCAGAGGCTGTGGCTACGACAAATTTTCAGATGTGACTTGAGAGGCTCGTAAAAACATGTTATTTCTAAAAACAGAAGTGACTTGGATAATTTCGTAAACCATATTAGCTTGACATATCACAAGAAATCAGAGAAAAGCGGACGGTTTTTGGGATCCCAAACCGTAAGTGGAGGGATACCTATGACATCGAAAAGTTGTCCGTCCGTCTGTAAGCACGATAACTCTCGAAGGGAATGAGAAATTTTGATGAAACTTGGTGTGAGGATTCGTTGGGTCGTCGGACCAGTCAAGTTCGTAGATGGGCTTTGTAGCCCTACATTTAGGGGTGGGGGAGGGGTTTCAAATTAAAGGGCAAACAAAATATTTTGAAACAGCTAATGTGATAGTCGATTATGGGGTAAGAAGACATGCTGAACACGATGGTGAAAACCATTTTGTCATCGAGCATGTAGTTCGCCCGGAATCCGGCCCATACCGGAAAGTTTGTTAAAATTAAAAGTTGAAGTTGAAGTTGATTAGATGTTCGATTTAGGGCAAGAAGACATGGTGAACACTTATGTGAAAACAATTTTCTATCCGGACATGTAGTTCGCCCGGAATCCGGCCAAAACCGGAAAATTGGTAGAAGTTAAAGTTTTATTTCTAGTTGATTAGACAACCGATTTAGGGGTAAGAAGAGATGCTGAATCCGTGTGTGACAATCATATTTTACCCAGACATATAGTTCGACCGGAATCCGGCTGGAGTTAGAAAATTTGTTATAAGTTAAATTTTTCTTTGAAGTTGATTAGATGTTCATTAGTGGGGAAAGAAGATACCCTGAGTTCATTTTTGAGCTTTATTTTTTTCGCCGGACAAATAGTTCTGGAGTTTGACCGAAATCGGGAAATTGGCGGTAGTGGCAGGAAGTTTTTCTCAGATGATTAGCTATTTGGCCTTAACCTGTTTCTGAATTTTAATTGTAAAAATGTTCAAGGAGTCTGGCGATGACTGGATCTGGCTAAGACAGGACCCAGTTGTCTGGATCAGATATTGAATTTTTGGGATCCCATCGAAACCTTTGGTCTTGTTTTTTTTAAAGCCAAACGGAAATAATGAAAAACAAAGCGAATATTTCTGGAAGACAGCCGCCTCCCTTCTTCAGCGCCGACGGAAAATTCGAGAAAAAAAATGACAAAAAGTTGATAAAAACCGTCAAGCAAAAAAACAAGGAAGCAAAGCGGAGAAACAACAAACAATCGAAGATGAAAATCAAAATTGAAAAAGGTCAGAAAATCGTAAATTTTGCACTAAGCACATGACACTCTGCATTCTTTTCTGGCCGATAAATGAAAAAAAGTATATTGTATTTGTTGTGTTTTGTTTAATTCTTTTATTTTATTTTACATACTCCGTTTTTCAAATGGCTGGTCAGAAATAAATTACTTACTTACTAATAAAACGAGCTACTCACCTATACCTACGAATAACAATTATCAAAACTGTCCTCGCTCGGTACTAGCGAGTGAGTGATATATTAGATTTGCTTTTAGTGTTTTTGTTGGCCTTCAAAAAAAAAAAAATTTCGTCTGCTTCTCTTCTGATTTCTTGTGAGAAGTGACGTATAGAGCGTGCTCCACCCTTCTAACAATAGTAACTATTAGTTACTATTTTCGTTCCAGCCTCGTGACAAGCTACTACGCTGACCGTCCCTGCCTTCTCGAAATAGTAACTAACAGTAACTATTTGCTTACCACGCCCCGGAGAGTACTAAGTGTGGTAACTACGAATCTCTTTGACCACCCCGCGGCACGATATTTTGCTGAAAATAGAAAAATGTGTTCGAGCCTCGACGCCAAGAAGTCAGAGTTCGTGACGTCATGCCTAGTAACTACAGTAAGTAGGGTGGAACACGCTCATAAAAGCGACAGGCGCACTTAAAAGATAATTTGGGTCGTGGAAACTCTACATATTCCACTCTTTCCAGATCTCTACAATCGATGAAACCACATTTCAAATTTTCGCGCCCAACGAAGCCGCGCTCAAAGAGGGTAAAGAGATGATCCAAACGTTTCTGGAGGAAGACAGAGAGCCGCAGCTCGACTTTGGTGCCATCTATAAGGCGAAAATCGTCGAACTGAGAGAAAGTGGGGTTATGGTAACCTTGTACCCAAATATGGTACCTACACTGCTTCATAATAGCCAGTTGGATACGAGAAAAGTAAGGCTTATTAGATGCAGTGGGGGGGGGGGGGGGGTGGATCAAGTAGTGTTGGACACGCTCTTTGGGTCACAGATGTCATATTTATTTAATGGAATCGTATCCGCTTCTTATCTAATAATCTTTAAGGCCAAGTCAAAATGTCCAGTATTCCTACGAAGTTTAGCCAAAACCATCCCTATAGAGAGATTGCAACCTACCCGATGAAAACGGATATTGCTACATCTTCATCACGGGATCATAACAACAAAATTTAGCATTGGGAGGTATAGGAATTTCAACTTTGAAATTAAATAATCGGCGTTTTTTCATCATTCTGAGCCAGGGACTTGCTGGAAATGTTAATTGGGCTATTCCTTAACCGTATAATTCTATTTTTGCAAAAGAGTTTCCATGGAAGTAAGAGCTTGAAGGCTTCAAAGTTTGAACACAAAAACGGAGTCTCGAATCCCTGTTGGTCGACGATGACGCGGATTTGAAAAAGTGTGTCATAATCGATCAATAGGACGAGACTCCGTCTTTGACCAAAGGTGTCGATGGGATCCCAAAAATCTAATATTTGATTCAGACAATTGGGTCTTGTCTTCGCCAGATCCGATCTTCGCCAGGCTAATCATCAGAGAAAACCAAGTTCCAATATACCTCTTTAAGCCATATCTATTTTGATGGTACTGACCAAGACTTCCTGCTTTAATTCTGCCAAGTTTCTGGTTTCGCCCGAATTCCGAGCGAACTACTAGTCCAGCAAAAAAAGAAAATTCAGCAACGTATCCAGTGTATCTCCTTATCCCTTTAAAGAACATCTAATCAACTTTAAATAAGACTTTGACTTCCGGTTACAACCGGATTCTCGACTAATAATAACAAGACCAAAGGTTTCGATGTGATCCCAAAAATTCAATATCTAATCCAGACAACTGGGTCTTGTCTTAGCCAGATCCAGTCATCGCCAGACTCCTTTAACATTTTTCCAATTAAAATTCAGAAACAGATTAAGGCCAAATAGCTAATAATCTGAGAAAACCAAGTTCAGATATGGATTCAGCATGTGTGTTTACCACTATAAGTCACATCTGTTTTGACGAAAACTTCCTGCCACTTCTGCCAATATCCTGGTTTGGCCGAACTCCAAAACTACTTGTCCGGCGAAAAAAGAAAGCTGAAAAACGAACTCAGGGTATCTTCTTTCCCCAATATTGAACATCGAATCAACTTCAAATAAAAATTTAACTTATAACAAATTTTCCGACTCCAGCCGGATTCCAGTCGAACTATATGTCCGGGTAAAATATGATTTTCACACACGGATTCGGCATCTATTCTTACCCCTAAGTCGCTTATCTAATCAACTACAAATAATACTTTAACCTAACAATTTTCCGGTTTTGGCCGGATTCCGGGCGAACTACATGTCGGGGTAGAAAATTGTTTTCACATAAATGTTCAGCATGTCTTCTTGCCCTAAATCGAACATCTAATCAACTCGAAATAAAACTTTTAATTTTAACAAACTTTACGGTTTGGGCCGGATTCAGGGCGAACTACTTGTCCGTCGAGAAAATGGTTTTCACCATCGTCTTCAGCATGTCTTCCTACAACTAAATCCAACATCTAATCTACTTCAAATAAAACTTTTACTTTTAACAAACTTTCCGGTTTGGGCCGGATTCCGGGCGAACTACTTGTTCGGCGAGAAAATGGTTTTCACCATAGGGTTCAGCATGTCTTCTTACCCTTAAACCGAACATTTAAGCAACTTCAAATAAAACTTTTACTTTTAACCAACTTTCCGGTTTTTGCCGGATTCCGGACGAATTACTTGTCCGACGAGAAAATGGTTTTCACTATCGTGCTCAGAATGCCTTTGTGACCCATAATCCACTATCACATTAGCTGTTTAAAAATATTTTGTTTGTCCCTTAATTTGAACCCCCTTCCCCACCCCTAAATGTAGGGCTACAGAGCCCATCTACGAACTTGACCTTATCCTTGACCAAATGAATCCTCACACCAAGCTTCATCAAAATATCTCATTCCCTTGGAGACTCGGAGAGTTATCGTGCTTACAGACAGACGGACGGACAGACATTTTTGCGATGTCATAGGTATCCCTTCACTTACGTTTTGGGATCCCAAAAATTGAATTATACGGTTAAGGAATAGCCCAGTTAACATTCTAGCAAGTCCTTGGCTCAGAATGATGATAAAACGCCGATAATTTAATTTCAAAGTTGAAAGTCCTATACTTCCTAATGTTAAATTTTTTCGTTACGATCCCGTCCGTTTTCGTCAGGTATTGTGCAATCTCTCTATGTGATGCGGTGATGAGACTAATGACTTGTTTTTTGTTTTGTTTTTGGTGCCAACTGAAGACCAGTTTGTGACAGCGTGCGGCTCCAGTAAAAATCACAGAATATAAGATGTACAGCAACAGAAACGTTGAACACTATAAAGACATGACGTTGTAGTAAACCCCGGAAAATCTGTAACCCAAGAGAGTGTGGGAAGTCGGTTTGTTGGGTCTCTGGAAAAGATGCCTTTTTTTATGGCACTTGAGCTTACTCTAGTGCCATATAGCGATCGTAATGTCTGTCGGTCTGTCCGCATTTTGCTAGTTTGGGCACTTCATATGACCTAGGACGATAAAACTCGGCACGCATCTCAGGGACCCAACCGGATTAACTTGGAAATAATCACTTCCCCAATCCGACCATCAGGGGGGGAGTGGCAAGATGGGGAATCCGGAAATTAGTAACATTCATAACTCTGGAACGTATAATAGGGCGTGCGTTAAACTTGACAGGTATCAAGAACAAGTGTCTTGGATGTTCATTGTCAAATTCGGATCGGATCCGATAACTGGGGGGGGGGGGGGCTGGAGGGAGACACCTGAAATCTCTTGAAACGCTTTTTCTAGTTTTTGTCAAACCCCTACCCCTTTCTTCAAACTAGTCTAGCTCTGCACGTGGATGAGTCGTTCTTTCTTCACACTAGCTCTGCTCGTGGATGAGTCATTCTTTGCTTAAATTCGTTCGGAGAGAGCTAGAACAATCGAAGGTCGAGGGGTTTGGAATAATATGGCAAGTGTCAGCGGCTTCTCTGGCAAAACAAAACTACCAGGGTGTATGCATTTCTGAAACGCTAGATGGCCTCTATGTGATCTTACGCGCAGTTCTGACACGCCAAAACTCTTCCCTATCGTTATAACGCAATTACTACGTTTTCTTGCGAAGAAATACTTGTGTGGTGTACGTCTATTGTGTTATTTGTGTTTGATGGCAAAGCCTTTGTACGAACAAGCAAGCAGTTAAAGCAAGTAGTGGTAAATCAATCATTGTAGAGAGATTGCGAATAATTGTGATATTGTCCCGCTGCAGTGGAGTTGTAAATTCGACAAGATTGGCTTAGAAATCGCCACTCTCCAAATCCGACCATGCCTTCCTTAAAGTACAAATCACGACTGCAAATAAAGAAAAATACTTTTAAGCAAAATATGCATTTTCATGATCCCCATGAGCCCATTACCATTTGTGCCACAAGGGTTCTACTTCTGACCAAACGGTATATATCAATGATCCCTAAGAACCTGCTATCGTTTTTGCCTCAAGGGTTTTGCTTACATATGCATTTCTAGCGCCTTTAAAGTCCGCATCATTACAGCCAAGTTCAATAATAAAATACTTTTTGGGATCCCAAAACGTAAGTGGCGGGATACCTATGCCATCGCAAAAGTTGTCCGTCTGTACGCACTATAACTCTCGAAGGGAATGAGATATTTTGATGAAACTTGGTGTGATGATTATTTGGGTCAAGAGTAAGGTCAAGTTCGTAGATGGGCTATGTAGCCCTACATTTAGGGGTGGGGGTTTAAATTAAGGGGCAAATGAAATATTTTTAAGCAAATAATGTGATAGTCGATTATGGGGTAAGAAGACATGTTGAATACGATGGTGAAAACCATTTTGTCATCGGAAAAGTAGTTCGCCCGGAATCCGGCCAAAACCGGAAAGTCTGTTAAAGTAAAAGTTTTATTTGAAGTTGATTAGATTTAGGAGTAAAAAGACCTGCTTAACACGATGGTGAAAACCGTTTTTTCGCCGGACAAGTAGTTAGCCCGGAATCCGGCAAAACCGGATAGTCTGTTAAAAGTAAAAGTATTATTTGAGGTTGATTAGATGTTCGATTTAGGGATAAGAAGACATGATGAACAGAATGGTGAAAACCATTTTCTCGCCGAACAAGTAGTTCGCCCGGAATCCGGCCAAACCGGAAAGTTTGTTGAAACTAAAAGTTTTATTTGGAGTTGAGTAGATGTTCGATTCAGGAGTAAGAAGACATGCTGAAGACTTTTGTGAAAACAATTTTTTACCCAGACAAGTAGTTCGCCCGGAATCCGGCCAAAACCGAAAATCGTTAAAAGTTAGTTTCAATTTGTAGTTGATTGGATATTGGATTTAGGGGTAAAGGGATGGTGAATCTGTGTATGACAGTCATTTTTTACCCGGACATATAGTTCGACCGGAATCCGGCTGGAGTCGGAAAATTTGTTATAAGTTGATTTTTTATTTGAAGTTGATTAGATGTACCATATTGGGGAAAGAAGATACGCTGAGTTCGTTTTTTTAGCTTTCTTTTTTCGCCGGAAAAGTAGTTCCGGAATCCGGCCGAAACCGGGAAATTTGCAGAAGTGGCAGGAAGTTTTCGTCAAAACAGATATAACTTACAGGGGTAAACACACATGCTGTTCAATATGTGAACTTGGTTTTCTCGGATGATTAGTCTGTTTTTGAATTTTAATGGGAAAAATGTTCAACGAGTCTACTTTTTACTTACTAGTGCAAATAAAATAATATTCGACTCTGTACATAGTTCCCAAACAAAAAACTCCTGCTAACATTTTGCCTATTCTTGCAAGTGCCATATGAACTTTCAGCTCTTGTTCTCCCCTGAAGAAAGACGATTACCTAGGGCAGAGCAGAATCACACTAGGGAGTACGCCAAGACATATGCTTTGCGAACGGGCATAGTCGTATCGCCACCCACCACGCTTGAGGCATTTCAAGCGCGACAAACTTGCGGATTTAGAAATTTCTGGTGAAGCTAAAGTACGGTCTGTACACATCGTGGTAACAGGGGAGGTTGTATCTTTTTTTTTGCAGTGTCCAGAATTCGGAGTTATTGGAGCCAGTGCTGTTGCACGACTGATTGAGTTTTGGTAGGGAGGTTCTTTATCGCTAGTGTCGCTGTTATTCGAGTGTGTGTCATGTTTTTCGAGTCTTGGCGCTACCCCGTAGTATTATTTTGCTCTGACCTAGGATGACACATTTTTATTTGCAGGTCCACCATCCTAGTGCTCTGGGCTACACCGTCGGCCAGGAGGTCACGGTCAAATATTTCGGCCGTGATCCCGTTTCTGGGCAGATGCGTTTATCACGGAAAGTGCTTCTTAGCCAAGCCTCTCCTGTGGCGAAAAGTTTAACAAAGCCGGAAATGTTGAAAAATGCCGTTAGTGAAAATAAATAGTTTTAAAAATACTGCGGAAAATGTTAGACTGCACCCCCACGCATTGATGTGTTGCCACCCGACCAAAATTAAGTTTACTAGATTCTAAAAAAAATTACTAACTCGACTTTGGGAACCCATACTACATTCCAACAATAAGGAAATGCATGGAAAGACAGTTAAATTTTGAGGCACTGATTTTGATTCACACTTCAGATCCTTAAAGAAAGCATCAAAAATATATCCGACTACGGACTTGGTCATAAAGAGCAGAAACGTCACAAATCGAGGGCGCGCCCCCTCGTAACGTTGTCTGACAATCGGTAAAGAAAATATGAACCGGCGCGAGATTTTTCTAAAGACAGTCGATTATTTCTGTAAACAGGACAAATTCTCTTAAAAAACAGTCGATATTTCTGAAAACAGTTGGTTCGTTCGTTTTTCGTCAGGGACTAAAGACCTAGCACAATTGTCAAAGAGCTCTGATCCTTGGTTTGGTTAACAGACGAAATTTGGAACTGTCGCTCTGGCCTCTACATGTGTGATTTAATGAATTTTACTAGATCCTCTGTATTTACTAGATTTAATATTTTTTACTAAATCTAGTAAAATTTTACTGCCGGTGGCAACACTGATTCATCATCTCCCCGATAGCAACTGGGGACAATGCCACCCCGTCGAAGAAGATATTAAGAAAGGGCGGGAAATATGGACGAACCCTAAAATGGGTTCCGTCACCACCGATGGCGACGACAAAACAGCGGAACTGAACCGTACCGGAACCAGGGGTGGCCCGAAGGGGGGGTGAGGGGGGGTGACTCACCCCCCCCTGTCTTCTGTTAAGTCGTATCAGTCGTTTATTTTGGCCTTTTGCTAAGTTGTATCAGTCGTTTATTTTGGCCTCGCCGAGGTCCCGGACATTCATTTTAATAAAAACTAATCCGAGTCGTTAAAATTTTTTCTAAATTTTGTACAGCTTCAGTCGTAAGCCAGACCCCGAAGAAGTCGTTTAAACCAGGTTTTGTAACCTAATACGTCGCAGACATGATTCATGGGGGCAGCAATGCGGCTACCTGTTCTACTCCCATGAGATTTGAATCTGCCTAACTTCGGTCTTTCAGATTTTAGCCTGTCAAAATTACAATAGGTTAGTTGCTAAAGTGAAGTCTGACTGGTAACATTGAAATAGCTTACAGAACAAAAGCGAGAGACAAGGTTATGTGCATTGATTTTTGGTCATCTTTGGCTATAAGTGAAAAAGAAGGAATAGAATTTTTAAACAGAATGGAAAAGCCATCAGAAATCAAATGACAGGAGACCCGCGAAAGAAGTGTGCCAGAATAAATCGAAAAATGTCGATTACAAAGAGAGGTTGAGGTAGAAACAACGCTTGAAAAGGAAAAGGAGGATTTTAATATACACCCGAAATTCGTTTCCCAGGACAGGAGGGGTTCCGCAGACGCTGGAATAGCTCATTCTAGTCTGGAGGTAAATTTTTGGCCTCTATGCTAGCAGAGGCTTTATTATCAAAATGTTTGGGGGGGGGGGGGCAAAAATATTCCTTCAGCCAAAGCTGACTGCGAATCGTATGTATCACTGATGACTGCAAATCATAGCACTATCAAGCATGGGAGGAGCAAGGTATTTACCGACTGGCTGGTAATTTACCGTCTTTTTTTGCGGAAAAATCGACTGATTTAAAGAAAACCGACCGTTCTTAAGAAAAATTGACTGTTTCCCAAAAAAATCGATTCTTTTTACGAAAAATCTATTTTTTACCGGCTAGCCGACTACATTGGGGAGGGGGGGGGTGCAACTACCCCCCTCCTACGTGACGCCCCTGTATGCTAGTGTTAAAGCACATCTGAAAAGACTTCTTAAAATTCAGGACACTCGTACAACTCGAAAGTGATCTCTTTTATGTTTAAGATATTCTAAAAGCGAACTTCTCGTCTTCATTTGCTGTGTATATAGCATATTCTGTCGCGTAGAATCAAATTCTGCAAACCAGTTTTAAGTTGCAATTCTTCAGATGTAGCTCACTGTAGCTTTACCTGCTTTAGTTTTCGGCATGAAAGTACAGTGTGTCGAGTGACAAATAAAACGGTACACGGTACTTTCATTATGAAACAAAAGTACATCAAATCACCCGGAAGAAAACGCAACTCAAGTCTCGTCGGCGAACCTGGCGTCTTTTTCTATATCTGTAAACTCCTGTCAGGCCCTCGGTCAGGCCAAGACCAAAAGTTCGTTACGTCCGTAAGTCCGTATTTTTTTTAACCCACTGGCAAATCTGTTTTCCTCGTTTCGTTTCTGAGGAAGTGTGTTCTGGACGTGAAAATTACTTTTTTTGCTATTAGTTCGGAGCAAATCTACTTTCTTTTCTATGGGCTTTATTTTGTCACTTTTTCAACGGACAGAGGCGTGATTTCATAGCTATTCTTAATTTTTCACTGGGATCGCAAAATGGCGCTCTGCTCCTCCGGTTACGTCCATAAATCAGGATATTTTTCAAGGAATTACTTTTTTTGCTTTAATACGGAACAAATCGACTTTGTTTCCTGTGGCCACTATTTTGTCACTTTTTTCGACGGTCAGATTGTTATTTCAAAGGATTGCAAAAAGACGGTCTCCTCCTCGGCGTTTCACAAAATTTCGCCTGTGGCACATTTCATAGTATTCTCTACTTAGAGGAACGGTGTGTCATTTACTTGGCGATTAGGCTTGGAACTTTTTAGATTTGAAACACATTAAAGGCTGGCTAGAACCTTTCTAGACGGAGGCAGATTAAACAAAAATCGCCTGCGGCGCTTGGTTTAATTTGTCCCGGGTACAGGCGTTGAAAGCTTTCCTCTTATGCGAAAGTTGAAATGTAAAAGCTGAGGCTATGAAGGTATGATACAAAAATTTTGATTACAAGAATAATTTCAGCTGATGCATTGCAGCTAGTTTTACGCCGGCTCTATTATTTATTGGTGGGGAATGCGCGCCATTGTCGCATAGTCGCAATCGTTCATTTTTGTTGCTACCTTCGAGTCGTATATTACGATCCATGAGTCGTTGAAATGAGGGGTCTCACCCCCCCTGGCCTGAGTGCTTCGGGCCACCCCTGACCGGAACTTACCATCGTCTGTAACCAGGGAGAGATGAAAAACCTATAGGCGTATTCTCGCCGTTCCCCGAGGACTCTTCGGGGAATCAAAGGGAACGGTGAGAATAGAGGGAGTCACTCCACGCGGACACAAACAGCGAGAACACGGGGAATGCTTCCAGCATGGATTATGTTCGAAAAACAGATATGCAGTTGACGAAATTAGTCTGGAGCCACTTTATTTTTGGTTTTGTTTATTCTGATTATTTTTAATTAATTTTACATTGCACCACCACCAGCAAAATTGATTCCCCTCCGAATCCGAAAGGGAGTCCTTTTTGATGTGATGCTAATCAGAGCATTGCCCGTCCGTGGGGACTCGCGAGAATACGGTGAATGAGTCCCCGGGACAAACAAAAACGCAGGGACTCCTCAAGCGGAGTCAGCGGGGAACGGCGAGAGTACGCCTTATGTCCCTAGCATACAAGAATGGGATTCGAGCGAAAAGAGCTACGAGGGTCGCACCGAGCAGACCAAGCCATGCCGTATTCAAAGCTTAGATTCGACGGAGATCTTGACCAGCGACTTACGTACGAGACGACACTACCTGGATCTATATCAAATTAAACAAGACAACCAGAGCGAAACGAAGGTGGGCTAGCCTCGTCGCACCTACCGGGAGAACACTAGTTGCGTTCGTTGCACTCCGGGCTGTCTCTGGTGTTTAGTCACCAGTGTCCGGTTCTTCCCTTAAAACGCGCTTTTTTGGTTCACCTGTGAGTTGATGAAAACTGGTCAACTCCTCGCTGTAGCCGGGCTCACGAGCAGGTTCTGGTTAGTCGGCACCGGTGAGATAAAACCGGACACTGGTTAGTTCAAAAACGGGTTATAAGCCTGGTCAGAAGTCACCGGTGGATGCAAAAACGGCTTATAAGAAAAACCGGAGACCTGTGAGAACTCCCGTGACAAAGAACGCAGCTACTATATGAGCAAGTCCAAAACACGCCGGTGATCCCCAGGAAGGAGTAAGCGTGTCCGTAAGGATTCAAGCTCATGACTCAAATCTTGTGTCAAACAATCACGGCGACCTTTGGGAACAGCTGTGACACCGCGTCTGCCTTTCTTCCGCTAGGTACCTGGAGGGGCCGGAGGTTCTGCCTCGGAAAAGGATTGATAGTCATCACGACTATTTAGTCCGAATATGAAGACAGGGTGCAGCGGACTACTAAGAAACGATTGAAGGCTGTATACCAGGATAGCATAAACGGCTCTCGAAAACCTGAAGTTTTAAGTTAAGTTAACTACTCTAGAAGCTTACTTTCTATTCCAGATTAACACATGGTGAATCTTAGCAAGTAGGCCGTATGTCAACTTTGTTTCACGAGATCAGGTGGAGTCCCAGTTCATGCTGCGAAACGATTTTCCCGGCCGGATTTTCTTCGCTTTCATCACCAAATTTTCGAGTCTCACCCTCTCGTATGGGTGTGATGGTGTCCGGAAATCCCCGCAGGTATTCAGATTTCCGACCCTGATCGTTTATCCAAGGCATGAGATTCAGACACAACCCGATGAAAAATTCTTTTGACTGTAGTTGTACGAAAAAGTTGCATGAATTGATATGCAGTAGTACCAGTGGCGAAACCACGGGGGGGGGGGGGGGGGAGGGCAGCTGCCCCCCCCCCCCCCACGAAAAATCCTGTCGGTAAATCGGCAGTGTTTGTCGGTTAAACGCTTTTTATCATTCCGTTTCTGATACCGATAAAGGTCTGTCGGGTAAAACAGGAAGCTTCCCGCTGGGAAATAGGCAGCGTTTCTCGGTACGGCACGCTCTAGCATTCCGTATTTGATACCAACAAAACCTCTGTCGGTAAAACAGAACACTTCCAGTTGGGAAATAGGCAGCGGTTGTCGGTACAGCGCGCTTTAGCATTCCGTTTCTGATACCGACAAAAGCTCTGTCGGTAAGCCAGGCAACTTCTTGTTGGGAAATCGGCAGTGTTTGACAGTGCGCGGCTTCCGTTTTTAGTAACGGCAAGAGCTCTGATAAAACACATTCCTCATACCGTTTCTGATACCGCACAGAAGCTCTGTCGATAGTCAGGAAGCTTGTTTTCTGAAAATCACAATTTTTTGTCGGTGAGGAGACGATACCGACAGAAGCCTTGTCGGGAAGTCCGGCCGATGATCGGATCGAGATCTCGATATCGGTTGTTTTTATTTTTGGTGACCTTCTTGTCGGTAAAATGGGAAATCTCTTTTTCCTTCTGTTTACATCTTGATGGATAAAAATCGTGTCGTTAATTTCAGTAACTGTGAACTGTTCGTCAGTGCAAAGACTTTTTGATGTGATGACTGGAATATTCTCGTCGGTAAACACGAAAATGTTTTGGGTAAAAGCACTAAACAAACACTTCTTCTTTCCTTTCTGTTCCTTGACGGAAAACCAACCACACCGGCAAACCTGTTTTGCTTGGTTTGTTCTTGGATGGTTTCTGTCCCCATCCATAAACTGCCCTTTTGGGTTGATCTAGCTGTAGATGGTACAGTCAATCGGGAAATAGTCCACTTTATTCAGTGACTTATTAGTTTCAAATTCCCGTCAGTGATACCCCCACCAACTCGGCCCACCGAGGTTGGATCGCAAGTATCGCCAAGTTTATCTCAATCGCTCAACCCAATTGGTCCCTAAGCGTTTAAGAAAATGTCCAGGACCCACCTTTAATACCCCACAGCACTACCACCATGGAAAGAAGGACACACTAATGGCATATTTGGCATCTGCATCTACCACCCATCAAGCATCACACGAATCGGAGCATTTCCGAAAAATTTCCAGTGGGCCTACCGGTCCGGTACCCCCCTCCCCCCACCTTCACCCCAGGACGTCAGATCCGGTTTGGGCATCAAACGACATGTCTAGGTCCCATGAATTTTTTACCGTTCAAATTTTATCCCAATCACTCTATCCATTCGGCCCCTACTGGTATTACAATATTTCCCAGATCTCCTTGCAACGCTGTTCTCGGCCGCGGATAAATTGAACATCTCGGGCAAGTTTGAGTCGAATCCGAGCACTTTCTGGGGCCCATGAACCCGTTTGGTGTTTGGAGAGTATCAGAAAGTTACCATGCCCCTCCTACATTTCACTCACAGTTGTCAGATTTCGTTCGGACACAGAAACAGCAAATTTAGGACATCTGCTCCCATCAGCCATTCGTGAAACTGGATTGCCCGTACTTTGATTTGATGCATCCTCATACCAAATTTCAACAAAATATTCCAACCCCTTTGGGAGCGCCATTGCCGCGTCTGTTACAGACGGACAGACACATTTTACGAACTCTTTATTATTACAACGGTTGTAAGATGCGTTCGCGGGGAATGTGCGCCGTTGCCGCCTTTTGTCGGTAAATTGTTAGATCTTGTCGGTAAAATCTGGACTTGCCCCCCCCCCCCCCCCTCACGAAGATAGGCTAGTTTCGCCACTGAGTAGTACGGAACACTTTGATTAATAATATGTGGTAGTACTGATTTAACATGCCTACGCCTGGGTTAATCTTAAGTAGTAGTATCCGATGGCATCCAGTTTGCTGGTAGTAGCACGCAGTGACAGCAGTTACTACTGCATGCTACTTTTTCGTAAACTCCATACGACTAATTCTCGAACAATTTTCATCGCGACATTACCCGCTTACATTCTCAAGTTAGGTTGTCATCTCTCCCAAGCAAGAAGCTGCCGCTTATATCCTCGAACTGACTGCATGAGATGTTTGCCGAATTTTCAGTCGCAAAGTTAGACAAAGACAGTTGATAGCGCTTGCCATTCCCTATTTTGAACGTAATTCTTTATAACCAGTATCAAGGTTTCCATTGACATGGTAATACAGGAATCAGTCGAACTTCAGTTTGAACTGTTGACCACATTGTTGTCGATTCTAGCTCTATTGTTTAATTACTAATAAGGGCTTTGTACTAGCTGCTTTCTCGGCAATCTTCTTCCCTTCCTTTTACTTAGCAACACACGATGCTCAGCCAGAGTCATTTTTACCGACTGTTTTTTAAAAATCTAGTTATTTTCACAAACAAGTCACTGTTTTTCTGGAAAAATCGAATGTTTCAAAGAAAAAAATCGCTCATTTTCACGCAAAATCGAGACGCTTCGTGCCGACTGACCGACAACATTGCGGGGTGGGGCGTCCCCCCTCCCCCCCTTACGTGAAGCCCCCGCGCACAGCTACAAGAAGTAAATGGTGCTAATTATTTGCAAGAAGATACTCAAGTGATAGGATTCGCTTTCGGAAGCTCTGCCGAGAAAGACAACTGGATGGGAGACAAACAGATACACAATGTCAGGGATAGAACCTATTCAAACTAAACCATCTCGCAATGACTGTTTTTCCGAGCTTGAAGTTTACTGCTCATTCAAAGCTAACAAGAATTAAACACTCATAACTCATGGCTCAGTAGGCTGCTCACTTCTTGCTCGGTTGGCAGGAGGAACTTAGTCGAGCTAGAAGAAAGAAACAAAAATTTACTATTCCACATATCCCTGTTACGACTCTTTTCAAAGCCTTAGGTCTAGTCGCACGCAAATCCTCAGTTTTGGGCACAGTACTTCAGCACCAGGGAAGGAATGAGAACTGCCTGGAAATTCACGATTCGAGTATGACTACTTATTTCCCTTTGCAATGGTTCCGAAGACTGTTTTCGTAGCTAAATCCACCAGTAATTATTTTAGAATTTCATTCAATTACTGTTTTCAGAAATCGAGGAATGCTCGGAAAATGGACTAGTTTGGCTTTTTATAGTATACAGGTATAGATATAAAATTTCAGTGCCTCCGTTTTCTCATGCGAAAATTTAGAATATTCCCTGAAAAAAATGTGAAAACTTGCAATAAAAAAAAAAAAAGTGGAAAAATAAGATACTGAGCTAGGGTGTTGTTCCTGTGTCAGCGAGAACTGAGTAACTCACTTAAGATTATGCTTCTTCTCTTCCTCTCTTATCCTGCACGTCCGATAAGTAGGAAAATTTCCAAGCTTACTACAATTAAAACCTTGATATTTTGATCTTATTTTGTCCACTCTCGATAACTGGAAGTTACTTTTGCAAATCATATGAATACGAAAGCTTTTTACGTTGTCAGACACTCAGATATGAGGTATTTGAACTGCTGTCTAGATGACAAAATTGTTTGGGAAAAGTCCGCTTGCATGTCTTGTTTTTTTTTTCGACCGAGCTTCAAGCGCCTAATGCAGAGAGATTTGTGGCACTAAGCGAGTAAATTCGAGTCCCTTAAGAATATTGAATCTAGTAAGAAATTCCTAATGTTTTACATATGAATGATTTTCTTTTTCATTACCTTCCGACTTCTTACCTAACTGAATATTATAGTAGACGTTCAACTTAAAACAAGACCAAAGGTTTCGATGGGATCCCAAAAATCTAATATTTAATCCAGACAATTGCTAACGAACTACCATACTTAAATATTCTTTGAGCCCAAGCTGACTTTGAAAAATTTATTCAAACAATGTTTACAACGGATACGTCAGCTATGATTCTTCATCAGCGATATTTCGGCCCTTCTTGGCAAGGGTCCTCTTCAGGCTGTCAATCCTCTGGTTCAACTTCCGGGAAGGAAAAAAACCTGTAATCTCCGGGAAGGAAACAAACCTGTAATCAAGATTGACAGCCTGACGAGGAACCTTGCCAAGAAGGGCCGAAATATTGCTGATGAAGAATCATAGCTGACGTATCCGTTGTTAAACATTGTTTGAATAAACTACCATACTTGTCCAGAAAAAAAGTTCAGAAACGAATTCAGCATATCTCCTTATCCGTAGAAAGAACATCTAATCAACTTGAAGTAAAACTTTAACTTATAAATAAAAAATCCGGTTTCAACCGGATTCCAAACGAACTAAATGTCCAGGTGAAAAAAAAAGATTGTCATATACAGATCCAGTGTGTCTTCTTACCCCTAAATCTGTCAATCTAATCAACTCAAATAAAACTTTTGCTTTTAACAAATTTTCCGGTTTGGCCTGATTCCGGCCGAACAAGTTGTCCTGGTAGAAAATACTGTTCACATAAGGGTTCAGCATGTCTTCTTACTCCTTAATCGAACATCTAATCAACTTTAAATAAAACTTTTACTTTGAACAAACTTTCCGGTTTTGGCCGAATTCCGGGCGAACTACTTGCCCGGCGAGAAAATGGTTTTCACCACCGTGTTCAGCATGTTTTCTTATCCCTAAATCGAACATCTAATCAACTTCAAATAAAACTTTTACTTTTAACAGACTTTCCGGTTTTGGCCGGATTACGGGCTAACTACTTGTCCGACCAAAGACAATAATAGTGGGAAAGACCGGTAACTTCTCTAAAATCGGGTCTCTGAAAATCGATTGGAACGCCACCTAGCGTTTGGACTTCGTCCAATTTTCAGCGGTAAATGATTAATATAATCAAAGCAAGAGGGCGTGAGTAGGCAAAGTCTGTCAGCATTAACTGATTTGAAATCGTGAATTCATTATTTTTTTCAATAAAAAAGCTATTTATTTCCACGGAAAATATAGACCAATGGAAAAGTGGTCGGATTATGGCACTTGGCTGGAAGGCAAGTGCCATAAAACCTGAACAAAACATCCATCAGCTTCGTAAAGCCGTTCAAACTGTACGAGAAATTAACAATGCGATTCCTCATTCCACAGACTGGGACGGCTCAAAGAACAGAGTTATCAACTCATAAACTTTGGACAGAGTACTGACGAAAAAGAAACTTCCAGTAAAAAAAAACTTCATGCATAAGTATAGCTGAACATTTCCATTAATTTCCCTGACCTTCTGCAACTTTTCACAATTTTCCCTGATTTCCCTGACCAAAAAAAAAATCCCTGACTTTTCCCTGATTTCCAGAGCCGCACGAACCCTGACATGGGTCTCATAAGTAAGAAACCCCCTCTGATTAGGCCAAGTATTGCCATTTCTGCTAGGCTTACTGTTTAGGGGAGTTGAGAATGGGTTGTTAGTGATTTAACGCCAAAGCTCATGAATTCTAATCAACAGATGAATCTCATTTGCAAGACTAACAAGAGGTTCCCATGGTCCATGGCAATCACGTTTTTTATTTATCACCCTATTAATCAAATGAGATATGATCTTTAAGCCCTTTCTTTTATTGGGTGTATCCCTTGTCTCTAAATCTCGCTCAAATAGGCTCTAAATACAAGCCTTTCCTCCCTCCTGATATGACTGAGTAGTCTGGGAGGTGCCAATCTCCCAAAAATTGCATGTCGACGATTGCATTTTTCTTGCAGAAGTTTAAAAAAATTTGCATTATTTTCAATTTTTTTTTTTATTTGCACTATTCGAGAGGCTTCCAAATATGTCAATTTTGAGAATATTCGGTTACATCTATACTGAAAGGGTAATGAGACGGTCAGAATCAGATACTTTGACATTGCGCTGTGATTCTAGCCTAGGATACTATTTTAGTTCAAAAAAATAACTACACGGGAACAAGATAATATTTTCGGCCGAGGGGCCACATAATCAGGCTATAAATAAAGAGACATAATAGTAGTTGCCACTTATAAGAGTAGCTTAGATTGTAAAACTTTGCAAGGAAAAGGCCTACTCTTGCTTGGAATTTTATGATGACCTATTTTAAGGTGCAATCCATTGAAAAACACCTTAAAGTTTCAATGGGCAGATCAAACAGTCATGATACCACTACCACCCCTTAGAATACAATGTTATATCAGAAATCAGCAGATTCCTCTACAACTTATTTTCACTAATATATTCTTACGCCGTTTTTGCTGACTGCCATACTCCGATTTACTAGCTTTGACAAATATAAGCTCTTTTTTTCTTATCTATGCATTGTCTTTCTATACTCCGGATTATTTGTATTGTTGACAAATATTCATATTAACTGTGTTTACTGAGATCTCCTTGTAGGCTCTGAAATCAGCTGCAAGTAGGTCGGTTATTTTTGTACATTTGTGGCAGTGTTGTAACTTTACATCCAGAAAGCAAAACTTTTCTTCGGTACTATAAATAACTGACAGTTTCATCAGATAACACTAGCGCAATCTGCCAGCTACAGAGAAGGATATTTAGTAGCCATGGCACTATCAATTTCCCCGCCTTGCAGTACCAGGCTATGAAATAGTCTCTGATGATATGCCAGAGAGTCAATAACAGGCACTAACACAAAAACAGCTTATTTTTGAGCGCTATTTAGTGGACGTCAGAAATGTGTATGTGTGAAGCATTTATAAAAGTTAAGGCATAGTTAGTGTCCATTGTGCTTTAAAGTGGAATTTAGAAATGTTTATATATGCAGTAAATTTGATATGTTTATTATGCTTGAACAATGAAACTAGTGAACATACCTTCTTGAAGCCAATGTCGGCAGCGTAATCCCTGAAGCACTGTCTGCAGACCATCAATCCATATTTACGGATGATACCATGTTGGTTGGCGCAGGCACGGCTACAATATAAAACTTTTGTCATATATACTGTCGCAGAATCTGTTTTGGGACATACTGCACTACTTAACCTTGTATTTAAAATCAGAAATTGAACATATTTAATGTGACTCTTTGACCCTAGCTAGTTACAGAAATATACAAAAAATAAGCAGTTGAATAAAACAGTTCTTTGGTCTACGAAAAAATATCCAGTCCTAGGCTAGAGCCTACAGAGAAACCAACATATACATCTGGGCTATGTTCACTGGCAAGGCCTACCTCATTCAGTACAAAATTATTTGTATGACTCCCCCCAAAAATACAAATAACTTCAGCTAGCTTACAAATTGCACAAATGACTTATTTATAGATGGGTTAAGGCAATGCGTTACAATGGGAATGATTTGATGAGCTAACTATGTCAGGGCATTGAGCGATAAGGGCAGCAGTTGCTGAAACCACCAAGAGAACAATGCAGAAACACCCGCCAACCCAAACCCGCACTACAATATGTCAAACTATTCCTGTGAGTTTAAAATGTTGTACCTAAAATTTAAAATAAACTAATTAGGTTTCACACTACAGTTGCATCAACTGTAAGTTTCATCATAGATAAGCAGTTAGGCACCAGAGTTTTTGGAGAATTCCCCTCCACAGGGGAATCCCCTGCAAAGGTGAAAAAGAATCACCTGTGGAGGAGATGGTGTTGGGGGAAAATTGCAGTTTTCCCAACTGCTCACACTTTTCCCCCAACACTATCTCCTCCACAGGGGATTCTTTTTCACCTGTGCAAGGGATTTCCCTGTGGAGGGGAATTCTCCAAAAAGTCTGGGGCCCAACTGATAAAGTTTGTTGGGATCGGCCATTCAAGCTCATGAGGATTAATTGTCAGACAAGAATTACTTATGCTTGCAGTGCTGATAATGTGGTCTCCAAGAAGACAGCATTCTGGATTGCATATTTATTGAGGAAAGTAAATCCTGTGACCTAGAGCACATCTTCCAACAACCCAGTAACGCGATGAAGAATTAACAAGACAATAGTAATTATCTAGTAGCCTACTTGAACATAAACATTTTGGTATAAAATTATAAATCGTATCTTTTGTTGCAAGTTTGAAAGTGATCTGGAAAAGTTGTCTCATAGTTAGAAACATACAGAACCAACCAGTTACAGACAGCTCTTTAATCCAGTCATCTGGTTGTCATAATGCATGCACTGCATGATCCAGAGCAAATAATGTGGTCTATAAAAGATTGCATACGGGATTGCGTATTTGTTGAGGAAAGTCTATCAAGTGACACAGAGCACATCTTGCAACATTTGCACACTAGAAATTTGTGGGGGTGGGCATTGCTTCAAGTCTGACCAGAGGCTGCCTAGGAGGACAAACCCTGGATTCCAGACGGCGCATACAGAGTTATGTGATCCTTACCATGATCGTGATCCCTGTCCAAATTTGCGAGGGTGGGAGTAGTACAAAGTCTTGAATCCCATTTTCTGTTGGTAGACAGTCAAAGATCAAACTTTGATTTTGTTCAATTCCGACGCTGAAACTGATGAAAGAGGAAACAGCGGAACTTGCAAAAGAAATGAGGGTCGGTGCGGCCGCCTGAAGAACTCCACGGTATAGGAGTTTTAACTCGTGATATCGTCGAACGATCCTGGAAATCTGGTTGTGCTCGACCTAATCGCAATGATTGTGTTAAGTACAGTTCTGGCAACCTAATGACAAGATGAAAAGTATGAAACTAAACTATAAGACTAGCCTCGTTAAACTCGTACATTCGAATTATAGACGTCGTGAACTCTTGGGCCACCCTTGGGCTACTCTGATGCACCCGTGTTGACGTACACGTACAGTAAACGGCACTCTGCTGTCGAAAAACATTTGATGCGCCGGCTTTCTTTTTCGGTGTGCACGCCTTTCGTTGATCAGAGGCGTACTCTCGCCGTTCCTCTCGTACTCCACTTGAGGAGTTCTCGCGTTTTTGTTTGTCCCGGGGACTCACTCCCCGTATTCTCGCGAGTCCCCACGGACGGTGAATGCTCTGATTATCATCACCATCATCAAAAAGGACTCCCTTTCAGATTCGGAGGGGAATCAGTTTTTGCTGGTGTTGGTGCAATGTAAAATTAGTTAAAACTAATCCGAATAAACAAAACAAAAAATAAAGTGGCTCCAGACTAATTCCGTCAACTCCATATCTATTTCTCGAACAAAATCAATGCTGGAAGCATTCCCCGTGTTCTCGCTGTCTCTGTCCGCGGAGACCGTCAGGTGACTCCCTGTATTCTCGCCGTTCCCTTTGATTCCCCGAGGAGTGCTCGGGGAACGGGGAGAATGCGCCTCAGATACGTCTGTTTATTTGAATTTATCACGAAACGGCTTCACATTCCCGATTTCTCTTTCTGATTCCGGGCAGCCGTTCGTCGGGACGGATCTGGAAGGTGAAGCGCCAAACACGTCTAGAAGTCCGGGGTGTTGGACACCCCAGATTCCGTATGTCGGGAAGGTGCCATAGAGGAAATCCGTTCCAAGACACCAAAAATATGAAAATTAAGGAAGAAAAGGAAAGGGGATTGACAGTTCTGATTAGGGTGCAATGCAAGACATTTTTGAAATGTAAAGGAGACATCTAGGAAATGTTGAAGAAAACACTTTTAGCTATCATCATTATCATACAAATCTGGAACGGTTGGCTTGGCTAGCCCCGGGCGTCTGGGAATCTGAAATCCAGGCTTCACTTTCCTGATTTTTCTTCCGGATTCCAGACAGCCATTTCCGTCAAGACGGATCTGGAAGGTAAAGCCAGGCCAAAAACATCTGGAAGTCCGGGATGGACACCCCAGATTCCCGATATATGGAAGGTGCCATAGGGGCAACCGTTAGAGAGACAGAACAAATCTGCAAATAAAGGAAGAAAAGGGAAAGGGATTGACAGTTATGATCGGGATGCAAGAGATATTTGAAATGTAAAGGGGACATCCAAGAAATGTTGAAGAACAACACATTTAGCTGTCATCATTATCATACAAATCTGGAAGGGTTGGCTTGACTATGCGGAAGGCCGGAAGCCCCGGACGTCTGGGAATCTGGAAGGTGAAGGGTGGCTTCTTTACCTAACTATATCCCAAGATTTGCCAAAAAATAATCCAGATATGTGGCCCCAAAATTCCGAACCTGTATAGTTTAAAAAAAAGTCCAAAAAAACGACGCCAAACGGAGCGCCACCGGAAAATAAAATCTGGGTGGCTTCAGGGTCTACAGTAGAGGTATGCTTATTCGAATAGTTACCTGGGTTTGAACAGTGCGGCTTAGACTAAATGGCAAAATGAAGACCCGAAACAACCATTTAGATGTTCTTAGGAGCTTTTAATTAGCTACTAAAGCTAAGTGGATAGTAAAATTTTGTGTGTGAGAAAATTGTTTAAAATTAACTAATGTTCATAGAGCATATTTACTACTGTAGCAAAAGTCATCCATTTGTCGGTTTTAAAGCAGTTTCCTCAAGGTTTCCTATTTACCAGTTTACCGAAACTGCTATTCAAAGTTGAATAAAACTGTCCCAAGAGACCAACAAGTAAACTTATACGAAATACTTTGTAGGTCCTGAAGTCTAGATAAACCGGATTTTAGAAAACAGTTCGAAACATTTTAATTGGTAAGACAGAGAAATATCATTCCTCGACGAAATATCGGTTTCCCATCTCTCTCCTGAACGCGCTTGGGCCATCTTCATCGTCGTCCTCTCCATCTTCAAAGATAGAAAATGTGGGATTGCCATACTCAGCACTTACATGACGGCCTTGAAACTGACCTTGATTGGATGGGTTTTGAAGGTCGTGTTGCTGTTGAACAGAGTGACCCTGGTCTGGTCGCCGGTTTTGTGATCTGGAGTTCAAGTGTGGAATGTCTGAGAATCCTGTGTTTCGTGCAGTAGAGCGACTGGATATTGTTTGTCGACTTTCATCGTTCATGTTCGGTTTGTCGTGAGCTCGTTTTTGCATGTCGGATTTTTTACCCAGAAATTTACGCGGTCCATTTCTGATCCCTTTATTTCTAACGGAAAAGCCCGGATGTTGTGCAGACTGGTCATGATGCTCATAGAACACAGATTCAAGTGGAGCCCTCGAAGGTGGTCTCAAAGAAACTGACTGTGGTGTACCATGCGGGCCGAGGTCCACTACTTCGAAAATGTGTCCGGAGCTAGAAGGCCTCTGTTGCATTTGTTGTGTCTGTGGTTCTTCTGGGACGAAGCTCTGAGCCATGTGGGGTGGTTGTGACTGCTGCTGAGGTGTTACTTGGCCACTTGGGTGGTTTGGCCTTTTTCCGTATTTCTGTGTAAACTTCGGGGAGTCACTACTGCTTAAGGAGAAACTTGGGGGAGTCGAATGGTACGCTTCCGGATATCTGTTTGGTTTGCTTGACTGAGGACTCTCCGCTGAGTAGGTGTGTGGACGGTTTGTCGCCTCTGGGTACATTGCAGGCATATTCTGGTACTCGTTGGTGTGGTCATAATTCTCTTGCATCTGTGACGTTTCTTTATTTGCTGGGGAGCCCTGGGACATTTGGAAGTTGTCAGAAAGTATGCTTTGGAGGAGATTGGCGAACAGTCCAGTAGGTCTTTCCTCGCTAGTTTCTTCAGATGTGACCTGGGGATGCTGAAGGGGTCTCATGTGAACAGGAGGCATTTTGAAACCATCTTCTATCTGTACCATCTGCGCAGACCCGCCGTCGGGCTTGATAGTCATCTGTCCCAGAGAGTGGTGCTGAAAGTTTTCTGGCCTTCTTGGATTCGCTGACACATGTTTTTTGTGAGAGGTGATCTGACTGGAAAGCTCTTGTGCTGCCTGGCTTTGCGAATGGCCATTGCTGCTGGTCGGACCTTTCTCTGCGGTTGATAAGTACGGTTGCTGGAAGCGCCCAGGTTGAAGTGAAGGATGGGTTTTACGATGGTTATGGTTTTCAGTCCCTTGCAGGGCATGCCCAGGTTGCCCCATAGCTGGTTCTTTTGTTGCTCCCGTGGATATTCTCTGCGGTTTTTTCAGGTTTGCTGGATCTGCATCTGGATTTTGAAAGGATATGCCGGACGGAAATGTTAGATTTTGTCTTTGAGGATGCTGCGTTGTTTTTTTCACGTCGTTGTCAAGTCGCTTCTTATTTGGTCGGTATTTTGTTTCCGAAATTGAATGGGGATCATTCTCGCTGATATCTTGCTCTGCCTGCTGTCTTTTCGGCGGCTTTTGTCCCTGATGTCCAGGGAGCGCCGAGTTCTCTTTCAAAGCCTGATCAGTCTGTTGCTTTTTCGTATTCGAGTTCTTCGTAGGCTCAGAGGATGCCGACGTAAAGTTTTGAGAGGCGTTGTCACTCGCGATAGAACCTTGCTTTTGCTTTTTGGGGGGATAGAACACTTGTTTTGCACCACCCTTCTTCTTTTTCCTTCGAGACTCGGTGTTAATTTTGGGCATATCGGATTGTGAACTGATGTTGGGTAACTTTTTTTCTGATGTGAATTTGGTAGCAAGTATATATTGGACATCCTCGCTGTCTATCACATTTTGGACGGCAGGTGGCATTCTTTCATTTTGAAGTTGATATAGAAACGTTTGAGCCGCCTGGGATAGGTTTTCGGGAATCAGAGGCTCAGGATGCGTTGGTGCGGGGAGTTTTGAGAATATTTCGTTTTCAAATTCAATAGTTGGGTCGTCGTCATTTGTCACGGCGTTTTGGTGTTTCATGTACGAGGGGATGTAAGCTGCTGATGTTTGATGTTGATGAGCAACCTCCTGTCCATTCGAAGATGGATGTTGGTCCGAAATAGAGTTTTCGTTTGTTTGGTCTTCTGAAGTAAAGGACGACATAACCAACGCTGTGGGACCTTGACTTGCAAGAGGTGCAAGCGTGTGCGCTTCTTTGTTTGCCGTCAAAAAATGAACTGCAGATATATTTGATAGTCCGTTCTGGGAAACAAGTACTTGTTTTTCTGGAATAACGATGAAATAAACCGGATGGTTCAGGGATGCTTGCGTGCCATATCCAGCGGGATGTGAAGATATTTGTGTTGCTTTTTCGCTATAGGCTGCGGCTGCTGTGATTTCTTTCACTTTATTTTCATTTTCGGGAATTCCGCCTGTTAGATGCTGGAGTGCTGAAGTGAAGTCGACGAAAGACTGTGATATTTCTGATGTGTTTGGGCAAGGCATGATAGGCGGTGAAACAGGCTCAAATTGTTGCCATTTCTGCTGATAGTCTGCTTCAGCACTGGAATCCTTGATATTTTGTCCAACACCGTCTGACTCATCGGTGTGCTCTGCGTTACTTGAAGAATCAGTTGCTGAAACGGTAGTTTCGTTTACCGCCATGGGTTCTTCTGGGTCCTTAAAAGAGGTGGGAGTTTCGGTAGCACTAGAATCAACAACGACTTTAGCTTTTTTGCGTTTTGCACGCTTAGCCGAGGACCAAGCATTCTTCGCTGTCTTCGAGGGCTTTTGTCGTTTACGGACTACTCCACGGTTAATCTTCGCTTCCTGTTCCAAACCATTTGGTGTAGCCAAAATGAGCTGTTCTGTATTGACTGACGTCTCTGCTGCTTCTTTTCGGTTCAGCAAGGACGCCGTTCCGTCAACTAACGAGTTTGGACTTTTGGTTTCTGACGATGCCTGTTCAACAACAAGCTCCATTGTTGGGGGCATGACAGCGATGAAAGTCTCGAGGACGGGGTCGGAGATCGAGCATGACTGTTGCGTCTCCTTATCCACTGTTTCTTCCGACCCGCCGTACACTCCTGCAGAAGAAACAACTGGCCGTATTTCCACCTCCTCTTTTTTATCTAATGGGGAAGTCAAGGTCTGTGGAAGAACGTTTTCGACGACGTTCACTTGAGGACCCAAGTCCCAGTAGGCATTCTGACTTATTTTTTTTGAGCCTGCGTTAGGATTGGGTTGTAACACTGGAGGTTGTTCTCCGTCCGAAGAAAACTTTTCTGCTGCACCGAAATCGTTCCAGATGAAGAGAGAAAATAATGAAGGAAATGGAAAATTCATGGGAGGGTACTCCACCTCATCGTCGTCTTCTTCTAAGTCTGTTTCGTCTTCTTGAGTTTGGGGAAAAAGTTGATTTTCGTTTTCTGCGCGAACTGAGATCGGCAAAACCTGACCCTTAGTTTTCTGTGCGTTAACTTCGTTGGCCGCTGAAAAATCTTTCTTGATTTCCTTCCGAGACTGGTCTGGACTGCCTTGGAATGCTTGCTCCTCCACACTTGGAAGTATCTTAAACCTTTCAAAACCTGTGTGGTATGCATGGTTTGGAGAGGAATCCTCAACTTCAGAGTTTCCATCTTGGCCTTCTGCTTCCGAATGTTGATCGCCTTGAAACAAGTCGCTAGGAGATGGGATTTGCCAAATCGAGGGTGATTCTGTTTGCATGGTATGATCAGGTCCCTGAGAACCTGACAAAATCTGAAATTCTTCTACAGAGGTCTCAGAAACGTAGTCTCCGGGCTGACTTTTTACAGAAGCAACAGCCATCTGAAAGGGGACTTGTGTGTTAGAGGAATCCTCTCCGTTAGGTCTTGTCTCCACGTTCGGACGGTCAGACTGCGCGCCACCTATACTGTTCATGGAGTCCTTTCTGTCTTTCGTTCTGTCCTTTTGCTTGGACACCCGTTTAGCCATAGACACTCTATTCCTGATGAACCTGCTTGGAGAAAAATGAAGGACGTCATATCTTCCATCTTCAGAAGAAGCAGCTTCCGTTTCCGATTCGGCAATGCTATTATCATCAAGAAAGTCTTCTGGACCCCTAACGTCACCACCTGTAAAAAAATGTATGTTCTTAGTCACATGACTCTTCGTAAAGACCTTAGCCATAGGCAGGGGCGTCGCAAGTGCATTTTCGGTGGGGGGGGTGCAGAGCCAAAATTTTACCGAATCTTTCAAAAATTTTACCGAATCCTAGAACTCAGAATTCGAGCTTTAAATTATGGAACAGAAAAGATTACGTAGGAAGAGTAAGAATAAAAGGCAGCATGAAAGACGATAAGCCAACTATTAGGCGGCGTTTTGGCGAAGCCCACATGGAGAATATGTTGCCGGGTATGATTGCAGTAACAGCTACTATCTATTATAGCCAATGGAAAATTTAAATCGAGCGCCGCAGGCGAAAATTTTCGTAATCCATTATCTTTTGTTTTTGTAGGCTAAAATTTAACTGCTTCGCTTACAAATTCTATCATTTACCGTTGATGAAATACTGAGACACTAAGAAGTTCCAGAAAACAGATGGAGCGGGGTTCCGGCAGCAGCAGCAACTGTAGTCTAGTCAATATACTACCTATGATAACATGAAGTGAGCGCCGCAGGGGAAATTTTTTTTTTGCTTTTTCATGCCAAATTTAATTTCCATCCAAAGTATTGCTTTTAATGTTTCGAAATCTCAATCCTAAAACTGGCTTAAAACCCCCGTCAAATGACGCGCCCTTCCACAAAATAGAGAATATTACGAAAAGTGCTGCAGGCGGAATTTTCGAAATATTATGATTAGATGTTCTTTTTGGGATCCAAAATAAAATTAAGGACTATCGATGATATCACAGATCATCCCTTTTGTCTGCGACCAGTGCTTCACTCGACCTCTTCTGAGTTTCGAGGTTCGTGGTAACTTCCGAATCCTGGCAATTACAACGAATAAGTTACCGAATCACAGTTATTATACCGAATAAGTTTAAACCGATAGCGTAGATTCTGTATAACCACCGTATCCCGGTTGTTATACCGAATTGTTTTGGTATCGAAAGACTACCGAACAATATTCATATTCGGTATACTTTCGGCGAAACTGGAACAAAGTCAGGATTCGTGGTTAACTTCCTAATCCTGGAAATTATACTTAATAAATTACCGAATCCCAATCATGATACCAAATAATTTTGAACCAATAGCTTATTCGGGAGTCTGTGTAACTACGGAATCTCCATAAATATACCGAATAGTTCCGGCATCGAATAATTACCAAATGATTTCAGTAAATTCTCTCACCAAATTCGTGATAACTACCGAATACTGGTAATTATACCGAATCCCGATCATTATACCGAAGAGATTTGTACAGATAGCCTATTTAGGATTCTGTATAACTAACGAATCCCCGTAAATCGAAAAAATACCGAACAATTTTAGTAAAAGTTTGGGCCTCCGGCCCAAAATTTTACCGAATCTCAAAAAGGTGGGGGGGTGCTGCACCCCCCGCACCCCCCCCACCTTGCGACGCCCCTGGCCATAGGCTACCGGACCGACTGCTGTCTGTGACCCATGGTTCACACTGCTGCTTTATCTGCGATATGATTTTTCCTTTGATTTTCCGGCGTGTTCACATGGGTGCGCGCCCCTATGTAGACACGTTAGTAAGTGCACAAAATCTGACGCTTCATGAACAAATTTCCCGATACTATGTGCACAAAAAAACCGACACTATGTGGACACGACGGTAAGTCGGACGACGCTACGGAGACACGACGGTACATCGAACGACACTACGCAGACATGTCAGTACGTTGAAAGGCAATATATGGTCAGGTCAGTATGTTAAACGACGCTCCAGAGACAAAAGACAAACAATTCCGACACTACGAACCTATCTCTCTAGTGTCGTGTTTCTGTAGTGTCGTGACAATAGTCTGTCCATTTAGTGTCGTGTCTATAAAGGGAGTGTTCATGTAGTTTCGTGTCTACAAAGCGTCTGTCCATGTTGTGTCGCACACAAATCTGTCCATGTACTGACGTGTCTCGGTAGTGTCGGGTCATGAAGGTGTCTACGTAATGCCGCCTGCCTGTTTTGTCTTTGTTGTGTCACCAGTCTGTTAGAGTTGCCCAGCGTTTTAGTTTAACTAACTGTATTGCTGACTAGCTTCGCTTTTATTTCTTGGTTTGAGTCCGCCCATGTTTGTAGTGATGTTCTTCGCAGGGACACTAAATGGTGCCACAGGTTTGCGGAAGCCGTTTCATCTAATGGCCAACTTGATGGTGGGAATCAGGTTGCATGGCTTTGAACTTTAGCATGCGTGGGTTAGTAGTTGGGGGGGGGGAGGGTATGGTAGGATGGTTGGAATTCTGGACAGAACTATGATTCACCAGCATCATTTCTTCCCTTAGTAAGGCTGACGCATTTTTGGGATCCCGTAAGAGACCATATCTTCGGTCTGTAGAAAGCTTGAGGACGGAACGGATAGAAAAAGTCCGGTAAACCTCCGGTCCACCTTAATTTTAATGGATCGACTAAAACCAGGAAGGGAAGGAAACTCGAGAAAAGCAGGAAGGCATACTAAAACGAAGAAAGCTATCGCCAGGATTCGCTGCACCGTTCCCTTCATCTATTTAGTATTTATGAGGGGTCGGCAACATTTCAAATTCAAAGCTCACCATCCCTTCCTCGTTTTAGTATCCTGACATGGGTAGGCATTAAGTTCAGTCAGGGGTCGGCAACTATAAGAATTATAATTCACCTTTTCATTTCTCGTTCTGACGGTAGGCGACTGAAATCCTCGGAGGCCAGCGATTGGTCGGCAACTAAGATATTTTAAGTCCTCCATTTCCTTCCTCATTCTAGTACCTTGAAAGTACTTACACGAGGAAGAAAATTGGAACTTTTAAATTAGTTTTTGGGATCCCAAAAATAAACAAAATATTTTTAAACAGCTAATGTGATAGTCGATTATGGGGTAAGAAGACATTCTGAGCACGATGGTGACAATCATTTTCTCGCCGGACAAGTAGTTCGTCCGGAATCCGGCAAAAACCGGAAAGTTTGTTAAAAGTAAAAGTTTCATTTGAAGTAGATTAAATGTTTGATTTAGAGGTAAGAAGACATGCTGAGCACGATGGTGAAAACTATTTTCTCGCTGGACGAGGAATCCGGCAAAAACCGGAAAGTTGGTTAAAAGTTTAAAGTTTCATTTGAAGTTGATTAAATGTTTGATCTAGGGGTAAGAAGACATACTGAGCATGATGGTGAAAATCATTTTGTCGCCGGACAAGCAGTTCGTCCGGAATCCGGCCAAAACCGGAAAGTTGGTTAAAAGTAACATTTTCATTTGAAGTTAATTAAATGTTTGATTTATGGGTAAGAACACATGCTGAACTCGATGGTGAAACCCATTTTCTCGCCGGACAACTAGTTCGCCTGTAATCCGGCCAAAACCGGAAAATATGTTAAAAGTAAAAGCTGTATCTGAAGTTGATTAGATGATATATTTAGGGGTAAGAAGAGACGCTGAGTCTGTATATAATGATCATTTTTCACCCGGACATATAATTAGTCCGGAATCCGGTTGTACCCGCATTTTTTTAAGTCAAAATTTTATTTAAAGTTGATTAGATTTCTTTATAGGGATAAGGAGATACGCCGGCTTCGTTTCTGAATTTTTCTTTTTTTGCTGGACTAGTAGTTCACTCGGAATTCGGGCGAAACCAGAAACTTGGCAGAATTAAAGCAGGAAGTCTTGGTCAATATCGTCAAAATAGATATGGCTTATAGAGGTATAGATAGGCAGATAGAGAAAACTCGGTTTTCTCTGATGATTAGCCTGGCGAAGACAAGACCGAATTGTCTGGATCAAATCTTAGATTTTTGGGATCCGATCGACACCTTTGGTCTTCTTTTCTTTGAGGCTTCGTCTACTTTTTAAATTCAAAGTTCACCCCCCCCCCCCCTTCCTTGTTTTAGAACCCAGACATAGGTAGGTATTAGGTTCAGTGAGGGGTCGGCAACTAAGAAAATTCTAATTCACCTTTTCATTTCTCGTTCTTACGGTAGGTGACTAAAATCTCCGTGACAAGGTACTAAAACGATGAAAGAAATGATGGACTTTAAAATTTGATAGTTGCCAACACTCCAAGGAAGGAAGTGATGGACTTGAAGTATCTTAGTTGCCGACCCCTCTCTACCCTCGGAGGATTTTAGTCGCCTAGCTTCGCCCCCATTTTAGTTGCCCCCATGTCAGGATACTAAAACGAGGAAGGGATGGTGAACTTTGAGTTTGAAAAGTTGTCAACCCCTCAAATAATACTAAATAGAGGATGGGAACGGTGCGCCAAATTCTGGCGACAGCCTTCCTCGTTTTCGTATGCCCTTCCTGGTTTTAGTATGCCTTCCTGCTTTTCTCGCCTTCCCTTCCCTTCCTGGTTTTAGTCGATCCCTAATTTCAACCCCTCACCCAACCCCTAAATATAGGCTACGTCTGCCAGCTCGACCTGTCCTTTGATCCATAGAAGCCTCACATCAAGTTTTAACAACACTTCTCATCCCCTTTTTCGTGCTGATATACGGACGGACAGATGGGCAACTTTTGCGAAGTCATGGGTATCCCGTCACCTCAGTTCTGAGATCACGAAAGATGGCGCCTGTACCCCGACCTTCCCCGACCCCATCGGTATTCATGAGAAAACAAGAGCTACAAGCTCATATGGCACTTGTTACGAGTAGGTGGTACAAGAAAGTAAAAAGAGAACTTCACAAAACACCCCGCCATCCAAAAATGCGGTTTGAAAATAAAATTAGGTATCTAGTTCCACTCAAGTCTGAAAATTTCCAAAATCGCTTCCAATCCATCGCAAACCTTCCAAGTTTCAACCCAAGAAATCCACTCGCTATGTCCCTAGACTTGCCCAAAATGTCCGGTACCCCCTCCCCATTCCTCATATACCGCGGCCGAACCTGGTCTGGACTCCTAACTGGATCATCTGAAGCATTTTCTCTTACCATCTATCCTTCACTCAAATCTGAGCATTTTTTGGGAAACTTCCGGGAAATCTCCTCCCCCTCCGACCCCATCGTAGTTGGATCCGGTTTCAAGCCTTAAAATATGTCATCTAGGGCATATGATCTCTGTATCTTCCAAGTTTCATTCAAATTACTCCACTTGTTTGACTCTTATGCGAGCCACAAAATTTCCGGGTCTCCCCTTCCAACTCCGCCCACCGTGGCTGAATATGACTCGGAAACATAAATGTTGCATCTCCATTCTCCGACTTATCCTCTTCCCGTCCATCAAGTTTGACTGTCCATGATGGTCGGATCGGGGAAACGACTATTCTCAAGTCAGTCTGTTCGGGTCCCTGATACGTCTTCCAAGTTTTGTCATCCTAGAACATAAGGAGATTCCGAACTTGCGAGATCGCCAGAATCAAGCCCCCCCCCCCAGCTCCCCAACAGTGTTCGAATCTGGTCCGGTTATGTCAATGATGTATAGGGCTTGCGCTGGTTCTTCCCACCAAGTTTCATCCCTATTCCTCCACTCTAAGCGTTTCCCAAGATTTCCGGTTCCCTCCTAAGGCTCCCGCCAAAGTCATTGGATCCGATCCGGATTTGAACTGGGTCGTCTGAGACACGGCGTCTTTCAAAATATCAAGTTTCGTAAAGATCCGATCCCCCGTTGGAAAGTTATAAATACCTCAAGATTCCGGATTCCCCCTCCTCCTAGGACCTGACATGGAACATCTGAGACGAAGCTCTTTCCACTTGCCAAATTTCATTCAAATCCAATCACCCGTTAAAAAACTGCCCGTGCCACTAGATTGCGGATTCCCAATCCCTCCACTCCTCCCACGGTGGTCGGATCGAGGAAACGACTATTCTCAAGTCAATCTAGTCGGGTCCCGACAAGCCTACCAAGTTTCATCGTCCTAGCACATCAGGAAGTACGGAAATCGCGTGCTTACTAGAAATCTGCCCCCCCCCCCCCCCCAAATTCCCTACAGTGCCCGAATCCCGTCCTGTTATGTCAACGACGTATCTAGAACTTGTGCTTGTT